>VXAX01004329.1:732789-746834 GCA_013399835.1 Leptocoma aspasia | reverse complement strand
CCCCCCGCTTTTATTTTTTCCTTTCGTTTTTATTTTAACTCCCTCAGGTAGGCCTTACTCTGCTTTTTCTCATCTTTCAAGCCCTTCAGATGCTCCTGGGGCAGACACACAAACATCTTTCTGCTATATCCTTACTCTGCCTCTCCCAGTATGTATACTTGGACAAGTATTCAGGCTATTTCAAAGTAAAGCTGATGAGGATTATCTTCTCTAAGCAGTGCAGGAGAGCACTGCTTCATATCATTACATCTGCATAGTCATTATAATTACATATAAAATATGCATAGTTTGATTAGAATTCCTCTAAGTCTAACTAGAAAATTATTTTATAGAAACAGAGCAATAGGAAACAATCTTCCCTGCTTTGATTTCACATCTCTGCTTGTGCTTCTGCTTCCCTGGTAGTAAAGCATGCACATGCAAATACACATCGTGATGCCGTTCCAAAACCTCCCTTGCCTCTAGCCCTGATCCCATCTCATACTCCTTCTCAGCAAAGACAGTTCCAATTTATACCCGTTTCCAACCATTTCAAGCTGACACTTTTAATTCATCTCACTGTAGTTACCAAGGGCTCAGCACAGAGAAAAGAAAAAAGGAAGAAAAGGAGTGGATACCGCAGTCTCCAAATTATCTGTCTCCTGTGACTGCTTTGAGCTGTGTGACCCCACTGTGGCATTTCTTGTATTTCTAGGTAAATTTATTTCCTTTCTCCCAGGAAAGGGAAAAAAAGTCTGAAGATTCATTTTCTGCAGTATTTGAGAATTTATTTGGTTGTAGGAACCAACTTGCAGTCCATTTACAGTGACAGCAGAGGGGACAGAGCCAAGGAAGGCAGAAGCACAGAGGTTTCTGGTGTCCAAGTTTGATAATGGTGGGATCAGCTGTCTCTTGATGCTGAATAGTACACAACTGCACAGAACAAAGTTGGTAGCTCTGAAAAAGCCAGGTTCACACATTAAGGCTTTGAAAGATGTATGGAGATGTTAAAATTGATTTACTTTACGGTAATGATTTTAAGGATAAAATTGTAACTGTAACAATCATCCCCATCCCTCTGGTAGGTGCTGTTTTTCCTCAGGGAGGGACACCAAATCCTTCCTGAGTAATTTCCACCCAGTTTTGGGACCATGAAAACTCATGCCTAAGTAGGACATCACTCTCCCAGGTGCTGCATCATCCCTCAGAAGAATGTGATGATGCAGATTTATATCTTGTTAGCCAGAGCTCTCCAGGTAGCAAGAGCTGGTTCAAAATCACAATGAGGTTGCTTTTTCTTTATCATTTTTTGTTGTTTCATTTTGGACTCAGAAAGGAGTGTCAAAAAAGGAAATTGTGGGGAAAAATTCAGCCTCTCTCTGAATGGAAATTAAGCTGAAGTTTATGTGAAATCATTAGAAGATAATTCTATGATGTTGCCAGTTATTTGTTCACATTGTGAATCGCTCAGAAAAATACACTGAGATGATGCATGCAGACAAAACCAGAATTTTAGCTAGAATAAATGCATTTCTCTCAATGAACCCATGCTACTTTTTTTCTTGACAAAACATAATGTATTTTTAAGGAGAGATTATTGTTTAAGCAAGGTACTTTTCCCTAACATCTGCATAGAGGTGTGTCTTTTGGGATAAGATCTTGTTTATAAATGGGGCAGGCATTCTTAGCAGTCAGGAACAAAGAAAAGCGTTTTTATTAGCAGCAGGAACCACATGAACAGCTTTGACCTCAATTTAGGATTTAGCTTATCATTTCACACAGAGGCTTGCATCAAGAATTTGACACTGGTGCCCTTTTCTAATTTGTAAAGCAAACTAAAGGGAAAATAATGGAGTACGGATAAGTGCTGTTCATGAACCACTGAGCAGGCTCTATTCCATTCTGTCCGAATTACTCCACAATCAGTCAGAAATCTCACGACAGACTAGGTTGTCTTTTTGTTGTTTTTATTCCTCTAGGAAAAAAAAAAAAGCAAATTAAACCGCCAGGCCTGTCTGTCCCTATCCTGCTGGTGATGAGGAGTATTGTGGAATCGGCATTCCTTGCACTCATTGCTGCATCCGTGGAGGGAAGCGCTGCTGGGGCATGGGGAGAATATTCTCCTGCAAATGTTGGAGCCATGGTCGTGTGATCCCAGAGCAACCTAAGGTTAGGTCTTATCGTGGTAAAGCCCTGACAGCTTTGCTCCAATTGGCTCCATGACATTCCCTGCTCGGCCGTGATCCTAATGGCTTGAGACTGGCTGAATTCTTCTAACCCCAGCAATTAGTTTTCATTTTCTAGAACTCAGCTCACTTGAAGTGTTATTTTTTGCACGCAGAGGGCATGTTGGAGCTGGGGCTTAACCAGCCTGTTGTGTGAATTGTCTCTCAGGCAAAGCCACAATGCCCGACGCCCCCTGTGCTGACTCAGCCGGGTTTTTGTCCCTGACGGCAACACAAAAAGGCTTCACAAATTTCACTAGGTTTTCCTGATCAAAAGAGCTGTGTAATAGCAAAATTATGCAAATTATCTTAGCAGATATGTGATGTATCGACATCTCAGCCAGAGAGAATGTTAGTCTCTCCTTTCTCTTCATCTGAAACACGGCACGAGGCAAGCTCTAACTGTGTTATCTGTGATTCCCCCCCCTCAGAGATTATACCACCCATTTACACACCAAGATCCCATTCCTATGTGCCAGAGCGGCATTACAAATTAAAATTTCTTTCCAGTCACTTTTACGTGGGCAGCCCTTCCCCAGTCCTGTACTCTTCTGGCACTGGCAGCTGAAATAAGGATGATTTTTCTAAACACAGACATATATCTGCATTGCTCAAAGTAATATATAGATACATAAAATATGGGAACTGCTGAGTGGCTTTTCCTCACACTGCTGAGAAGCACGTATTTCCTCCATATATTTCATAACACCAGGCATATGGCCCCAATCCAGTGAGTTATAGAAGGTTTTGCTATGTGTGATTTTATGGAGAACAGCAGGAATAAAGACTCCTCAGGAGCTTTGCTTTCAGTCTGTGTTTCCCTGGTAGGAGGGAAGAGCAAAGGGTGCACAACGTATCTCTTTGAATCAATTTGTGCATGTATGAAAAACACATGAAAACACACAAACCACCATCTGTTGACATTGTTTTGTATCATCCCTAAGAAGAGGAAGCATAGGGATAGAGATTTAGGCTGTGACTGTTATTAGGGAAAGCTGGATATAGGACAGAAGGAGAAAGTGAAGATGAAGAAAGAAGCCAAAGCAGTGTAGGGCACAGACCTAGAGGAGAGAGAAATATAAATGAGGTAATAAGGAGAAAATTTAATTTATCACTGTTTCCTGGCTGTGTCTGCCTCTCAGTCTCCTGTCCAGCTCTGCTGGGCTACTTGGTGCTCAACACCCTTGTAGATCTTAAGCTTCCCTGTCCCATTGCCCTGGAGAGGATCTGGAAACATGAGTGCAACATACCCTTCATGCTCTGCTCACCACCCTCCTGCCTCCAAGCATCAGGGTGCACCTTCATCTTCACCTGTGAAGGCTGGGCACAAGCATGGTTTGACTGTCGATTTTTCAAGGCAGTTATCCTCTCTTTGTTCTACTTGCGGTACACAACATTTTGGAAGTGATGTTGTCAGTGATAACTCATCATAAACACTACTTTTGAAGGGTAGTATGGAGCCCAGGGAGAATAAGGTTATATTGCCCACAGACCTGACCAAACCAAAATGATGCCACTGGCAACAGCTTAAAGCACCTTTTGAAGGCAAAGCAACACACTCTAAATTAAGCTACATGGTGTTAAAACTAGCCCTTGTCCTTGGCTGAACATTAGCATTAGGAAGATTTGCTCTGTGAATTTTTCCCAAGCAAGAGATCAGTGCAACAGGAGAATAAGGAATCATTTGCAGGGAATCCTTAGCTCACAGACAGCAGCCACGAGTGCAGAAACAGAATATATGATCAGAGAGTGACTGAAACTTGACAGTTTCAAAGAGCCTTCTTCCTAATTTAGTAGGCAAACAGCACACAGGCAAATACATAAAATAAACATGGTTTTCACACATACAGCACGCCAGATCCATGTCCCGAGTGTGGCTGAGGAATACTGTGCAATGGAAGTCAGGGATGATAGGGAAAAGCTGAGTCCTTAGCCAGCCAGGTAGGTGTCACAAAGGTGAGTATTTGCATGGAGTGGTGCTGTGGGGCCATGACAAGAGGTTGTGGCTGCAGTGACACTTTACCCAGATGTCTCCCATCCCCAGCAGGAGTTGAAACACCATTGGTGTTTCCAGGCCCTTTCACAGCCCTTCTCCAAGGTTAGCTTAAACACACTCAGCAAAGATAACTCATCCTGCAGTTAGAAGAGGGGAAGGATCAGAAAATGCTCCCAGCCATTTTGGTGTGTCCGTGAAATGACCCTCTTGATCTGATTGCTCTTGACTCATTGCTTTCCTGCTATCGTCTCTGTCGACAAGCTCTGGGAGACAGGACTGAATCTCACTGCAGAAAAATAGGTGAAAAACCATGGCTCAGCAAGTTTGGTCTGGAATGGTAAAATCAAGTGATAATTTAATTCATTGCAAGCGATGCAAGTCTGTGCTTAGCAAATTGCCCTTTCCTGAAGTCAGAAAACTCCTTATGCCTGTGCTTTCCCCTCCACCTGCCATTGCTGATGGAGAGGTGATACTCCTGTTGTGATAGTTCTTTCCTGATGACTCTCCGGATTTAATCTCCCTTCTGCAGCAAGTAGGAGTTAATTTTACAATTGGGCAAGACAGTTAAAACAACAGAGATGAATTTCTAATATCCGAATTGGGAATGGAGGAGTGGGGAATCAGGTGTGTCTCAGGTCCATGTCTGCAGCCTATGGCCAGGACTGGGAAATTTGGAGAGTATAGAGCCATATGCTCACTAACATCAAGGGGCAGGATGCCAAGGGGATACATCTTGTAGGCTGTAGAATCAGGCATTTCCAGAGGATAACTGGAGTACCACTGCCTGGAGGGTCTTAAATCTGGTTGTCTACCCATGGGGAGACTTACTTCCAACCCGGAGACCTAAATATAAAGCCCAGACAGAGCATGACTACCCCTCTTTATCACCTTTAAATTTGAGTGTTTTTAATAACTTTTAACAGGAAAATAAAACAAAAAAAAATCTCATTTTTATTTTTGTAAATACACAATGTTTTGATTTGTATTGCTTTGAGGTGATGATAGATACCCAGATGTTCCCAGAAGAACATCTGTTGGGAAAAATGCAGCAATATCCTGGCAAAATGGAGGTTATAAGCAATTGTCTTTTTTAAGTATGTAAATATCTTCCTCACTTTTTCCTACACAATCTTGTTGTTGAATTTCTGGGGCAGTTGCAAACAACTATTGTTCTCTAAATCATTATTCCTGTTAAAAGCAAAAAAATTCTAACAAAATGTTTTCTGAGACAATTTAGGACTATGTGAGACTAGGAGTGATTCTTCATAGAGGGCACTTCACTCTGACCTTGATAGGCTACAGAAATACCTGAGTAGCATCTTTTCTGGCTCAGCACATTTAAAAAAAAAATCAGCTGTGCTTTCTTTTAAAAATCTGCATTAGCTTTAAAAACCTTACTGGATGGCCTAGTTTCCTGTGGAATTATAAAAAAACCAAAATTGCGCCTTGGGCAGAATGACCTCATTCTTTGCATTCTTATTCCCTGCAGCTCTTCCTTATGCTTTTTACTGCTGGGATGTGTTGGATTATGCTGTGCATTCATCAGTGGATAAAGTAAAGCACTGAGTGTGAAAGCAGTAGCCATGTGAGACACCAAACCTTTCCAAGACTTGCTCCCATCAGTGGGCGCATGGTCTGTGCCACCACCACACTTCGTCTGTTTGACTTTGTCACCAACTTGAGCAGAAGCAGGAGCATGTGCCCTGGTGGCTGCACAGTCTGCTGGGATATGCAGGTTCTGTCTGACTCTTCTCCTGCCTAGATGACTACTTTAAATTTTTAGGCAAATACATCAAAGGTGGCCATCAATACCATCAGCTATAAAATAAATTGTGTAGGTGGGTACGTGTTATGGATGGGAAAGGTGAGAAGAATTGTGTATGGATGGGAAAGGTGAGAAGACAGAACCTTCCTCCCACCATCTCTGACCCTGCTAGAGGGGAGCATCCAGTCAACACTGCCCCCTCTCCAACATACTGAGGCCTTTTGTCTGTGGGAGTCAAACTTTTTTGGAAAAAAGATGGGCCATAGAGCTACAGAGTTTTTGTGAGGTGCCTGGCTTTCACTCCCTCCCATTGGAGCTGCTTCACTTTGTATAGGCAATTAAATATTCATTGGGCCAGGGAGAGAAGAGCAATAGATTGAGTCTATTGCCCAGTTGTTCGGGTGCTCACCTGGGATGCGAGAGATGCAGGGTCAAGTCCTTGCTCCAAAGATGTTTTAATTATTCATACATAGTGGAACAGCTCCAGCAAGAAGGACATACATGCAGCCCTCTCCTGCGCTGAACAAAACCTCTTCCCTTTTAACTGTGAGGTGGTTTGATGCATGTTTTCTCCTTGCCAAGAAAATGTTTCCTGTTTGCATTGTAGTTTGCTAATTTATTGTCCCTGCTCCCCAAAGCAAAGCTTGGGCACCGTGCTCCATGGCAGGATTCCCAGCTGAGGCTCCTGGCTGAGGGAGGCACAGCCTCCTGCCCACCAGTGACTCATTTGTCACCAGGGTCAAGAATTAGCCTTTTGCTGTGCCTCACTCCCTGGAACCTCGGCTATCTCCCCCATCTGTGCAGAGGAGGAAAGCCCAGCATCTGCAGTGAGGGCCAGGCTCTGAGAGGGAGCAGGGAAAATGAATTTCTGCAGGGTTTTCCAGGGCTCACAGGAGCTGCTGTGAGGAGGGGACCGTGAAAATAAGGAACCTCCTCTACAAGAAGGAAACCTGTAAAATTCTCTCATCCTGTTTAATTCTCCTGAAGTGTTTCAATGTGGACATTTTACACCTCCTAGGTCAGTGCCACTACAGTTATTTTTTCTCCCAGCTGGCAACATTTTACAAAATTCACTGAGATGGAAAACTAGTGTTTTCCCCTGCAAGGGCAAGTGGGAATGGCCTGTGTTGTGTTATTCTCAACAAACAAACAATCTTAATTTCAGTAGCATCTCACAAACTTTAAAAGTGTCAGGATTAAGGCAGAGATTAAATAGTTTAGTCTGCTCTACAGGAAGGATCTTTATTTAATCACCTGGCCACAAAGACAGCTATATTTCCATGGGACCTTTAAATTGAGTATGCCACCCTCAGCACACTGGGTTGTATCTGTTGTGTTCTGCAGTGAACATCATTAGGTAGAAACACAAAATACCAGTGTGGTGTTAAATTTACACACACACTTGTAACAGTTTGAAGTTACATGTGAATGTGAAGTTATCCAGCTCCTCATTTCACACATTTAGTTTGTTCTGCTTCTGTCCATTTTTCAGTATTCACAAAGGAAAAGTTACTGAGCACAATAAAACACAGTCCTGTACAATTATTATTTTTTAAAATCAAAGCCAAACAAAACAAAACTTTAAAAATAGCTATTATAAAATATTTTGTGCTTATACTTGCTATCAAAATCTCGTTCTGTTGGTTTTGACTAATGGCTTGCACACTCAACAGAGATGGCATTGTTTACTTTCTTACTCAAGTTTACATTTATTATTACTGTGAAGTTTTGTGTTAGCACATGCTGTTTTAAATTACATGAATATCCAAATACTGTTTTGAAGTTGCTAATGGCACCATATGTAATGCATTTTCTTGCATGCTATTTAAAGAAAAACTCTTAATTGTACTACCATCGCCTGAGGATATTTTTGTGGTAAGCAATTAAGATTCATTTTCCTGTTCATGTAGAAAATCACTTCATGAAAACACTGGAATACAATAACTTTTCTCCAATTTATGCATTCTTGCTTTGATAATTTGTTTTAAGAGAAAAGAGAACTATTGTTTAAAATCTGAGAATCTGAATAAGCTTTTAATTGTTATTTCTAACTGAACAGTTCCTTCCTTATCCATAAAACAAGCAATGTAACAAAATTTAAATATTTACTTCATAACTTAACCAGTTAGTCTATTTGTCCTCTGGTTTCACTGCTGAGAAGTCCTCAAAAGGTGTAAAACAGGCAATAGAAAACCAAAAGTTGGCCAAAGAACTTAAAATCAGGAAAAAAATGAACAATCCCCTAAGTTCATCCAATATTCAGAAAAAAAAAAAACAAAACAAAAACAAAAACAAAAAAAACCCACCAAACTGGAGGCAAGAACATGTGCTGTTATCAGGGAGGTGAGAAGCAGGCTGGGCTGGCAGTGTCACATCTGTGCCCTCGGCACAGCCAGCCACACCTGGCCCTCGTTTCCCGGCTGCTGCTCGAAGCCGCGGGGCTGGTGGGAGGCAGAAAAGGCTCCTTGTTCCTCGCCAGGGCTGGGCTCATCCCCGGGTCTGCAGTGGCACAGGAGGAAGAGGCTGGGAGCAACTCCCCCAGTCCCACACTCCAACATTGTTTCGGAGTGATTTGTTCTTCATGACAGGGTCAAGCTGCTGTGAAAAGGTTAAACAAACGGGCTTTGTAAGCTCCTTTTAGGGGAAAGCTGGTCAGAAGGCCCCTTTAATCAGCGATCCCCTTTAGCCCTGGGAAAAGGCACCAGCCAGACTCGCTCGCACGGCTGTGGGGAGCCGGGGTGGGGATGGGGTGGAGGCTTCCTACCCTCCTGCAGCCGCCTTTGGCTGGGGAAACTGAAATCCTGCAGGGGAAGGTGTTTGACTGGAAGTGCTGTTGTGCCTCCCCCTGCGCTGAGGTGCTGCCGCAGAGAAGGAGGAGGAGGAGGAGGACATTCCTCTGGGGCCAGTGTCTAGCCCAGCATCCCTAATGCTGTCTGCACCCATCCTGTCAGAAGGGTAATGAGGGGAAGTTCCCAGACTGAAATTAAAAGCACCTCGGTGTTTAGAGGAGGCTTGTAATAGCAGCCTTCACCTTCCCTCTGCTGTGGCTGCAAGTCTGGCATTCTGCTGGGAGAGGATCCCTCGTGGGTTAATCCCTGCAGACAGGCAGGTTTTAGTTCAGCTTTTCCTGACCCGTTTTGAGGTGGATACCCAGTGCAGCACACATCTGAACTGCAACTTCTTGGAGATGCCCTAGGGCAGGCGTGGTTCCTCCCGATTCTTTATTCATAGGGCAGATTAATGATAGTACTGGCTCTGCTACCCTCCCAGGAAGAGTGCCAGCAGCCAAGGGTGGCTTCGTTTCTGCTGTTCTGAGTGGTGGAGGCAGGAGGAGATGGCACTGAGGCTCCTTGGCCCGATGTGTTACATGGAAAGGGTGGGAAGATGTGTGGCAAGAGCTGGGCGAGGCAGCAAGGGTCCTGTGACACTGCTCTCTCTGTCCTCAGGGCTCCCCTGCCCTGCTCAGCTGAGTCATTTGTTAACTTGGGCCCTTGTCTCCTTCCTGCTTACCCCCATTAAGCATCCTCCTTCCCCACCCTCCATCCCCAAGGCTTGGCTGTGAAGTGCCCAAAATCCACACACAGACATGGGCTGTGACTCCTGGAGCAACATCTGAAGGAAGCCCAGGGGCTGTTATGAGCAAACCCTGCCACATTCCTGTGCCAACTCCAGCCACGCTCATGCCTGGTCCATGTCTCTGCCTGCTTCCTCTCTTACTTAGATCCTTACATCCCTCACCTTGCTCTCTTTACCTACTTTCTACTCACCACAAGGTAATTCAGTAATGATTTTCCACAATAACTCCAAGCCTATTTGATTCCTGCACTTCAACCTGCCACTGTTTTTTCCTTCTCTCCTTATTACATCCACTGTCCTAATTTTCTTTTCCTTTCTCTGCCTCACCATCCACCCATTCCACCACATTCTGCTTTGTGTACATTCTCCCCCCCACACTGCAGACAGAAATGAAATATGAAAATAGGAATATGAAAACAGAAAAAGTTACCACCTCCCTCCTGTTTACTGCCATGCCCCACCAGTGGTGCCATAATTGCCTGTATGAGCACTCCTAATCCATTCCAGAGCATAATAAAACAAACAAATGCAGTCAAAAAGTGAAGCTGATCCCCTCTGTCTCCATGAAAAGGACCTCTGTGACTAGAATCTAGAAAAACAGTACTGTGCTTCCTACTTCAAGTTCTTTTCCCAGTAATTCTGTTGATTGAAAAAAAAAATGCAGGTCTCCTTCCTATTAATTGGCCCATTTTGCATCCTTTCTGCTCCACTGAGACCATTTCTTAGGCAGTAATTTCAATATCCAAAACCTGGGTAACAATTATTCAAATGAAACAGCAAAGGGGAGAATGAAAAACTTAATAGTTTTATTTAATAACCTAGAGAATTTAATAATCTAATCACCTTCTAGTGCCACTCTGATCTCTGACTACCATACAGCTCATGCTGAAAAAGCCGTAATATTTCACAGAGATAGAATGGATTTGGTAAGAGGCCAATCTTGTGATACCTCTTCAAAACCTAGCAAAATGGACATGTTAGTGCCTGCCAGGTAAGAACTTGGTGCTGAGCTACTGAAGCCAGCAGTGGCTCTGCCAGTAGTTTGGGTGTGATTTAAGAGCCTGAATTCCACATGAATCAACATATTTCTACCACCACAGTCAGTTTTCAGCTGAGTTTAATCTCCATCCTGCATCAGCTGTCAGCCAGCTGAAGAGTTGCCTCGCCTCCGGGGGGTGAGATAGCTTTGCAGCAATGAAGCACTGAAAGAGAAGTCATCCAATCATCTGGGCCACTCTCCCACCATTCCACCCTCTGCATCAAAGTGAATCACTTTAGATAATATCTTATAGATATTTCTTCTGATCTGCATTTCTGTAGCACAAGTCCTGGGATTTCTATCAAACCCTTTTCTTGGACACCCTCTGAAGAAACAGACTCTGTTTCTAATATGTATCCTAGTTTACTTTGCTACACATTTAAGTGACTTCTCTTTCTTCTTCAGTTGCTCATAAGTGATTACCAGCAACTTTGTAGCCACATTTTACATATAGATCACTGTTGTCCCCTGTCTTCCTACTCTTATTTTTTTCCTTTTCTTTTTCCAGTTTAAACAAAGGCACATCTCTCACCCCTCATGTTTTCCAGATTTCCGTTATCCTGTAGACTCTTTCCTGTTGATCATTATGAGGGCAGCCAATCTTCCCAACTCTGCAAGCAGCATGTCAAAATGCCATTAGGCTGGGAGCTGTGAGGCACGTACCTTGGAAAGACGAGCAGGGAGGGAACCAGCACTCTGGAAATGAGTTGCAGCACTAAAGGATGTGGCTCCTGTGAACAATGACTATGAAGAAAAAATTGAATCCCTACAAAAATCTGAAAATCTGGGGCAGCTATTCCCCAGAGTGACTCAGTGAGTGTGATCACACCACAGCTCAAGTCACCTTGTTTTCTCTGTATTGGGAATTTGGATTATGCAGCAGCCCCCAGGCAAGCAAAGACTGATGTGATATGGCCAAGGTAGGAGAGGCACTTGGACTTTTCGAGGGCAAGTGTGTGGCCAACCCTGCTTGGCATCTGCATACCAAACTTCTTAAAAGAATGAGAAAGTCTCTTAAAAGACAGAGAAATTATTTCATGACCAGAAATAATGTTGCCACACACGTCATATAGATGCTTCTATCCAGATGAGAGATACAAATGTTTTTGCATTACGCTTAATTTTATTTTCCTCAACCAAAAGATGCAGATACCGCAAACATACAGTTCTACTAGTGGGGCATGGAATTGGTCCTGTAAATTATCCATAATTGCATGTAGGATCAGATCTGAATTAACTCAGCTTGATGTTCAAACCTAGATCCTGAAGACATGTGGTTTGTGTTTTGGAGAACCAAAGTCTGGGTGATGACTTTCAGTATTCTCTAATTTTTTCATGTGTTCTTAATACTAATTGCTTGTAGGTCTGACTTTCCCAAAACATGATCATAAAGAACAAATTTGCAAAGTTAGTTCCAGAATTTCCTCATGCTGAAGAACTTTGTAGGTAAGATTTCACAGTGATGTGAATGAGTTCCCAAGAAACCAAAATTGATTTCAGAGGCTTAAATATTCTACAGAACTGAAAAAGCTCTGAAAGGCAAGACCTCCAAGATGTTCAGCACACGAACAGATTTAAATCTCCCCAAAATTAAGGTCTATTAACAACCTATCACAATGCCAGGAAACACCCAGAGGTTACAGTTTCCTGAAGAGTGACCTTTGGTATGTATCTCACAAAGCTGCACAAGCACAAAATATATTAATCTTTGGCAATAATGATATTCTAGATTTGGCACAAAGAGTCAGATTAGCACCTCTGTTGCTGCAGAAATTATAGTTAGGTGCTTCTTTTCTATGAAGCATGAAATTCTGTCAGCAATATACTGATATAATGTCTGAGATTCCTGATAAAAGCCAACTCAGAATAACATCTTACTGACTTCAGAAGTCCCCAAAAAGGGCAAAAGACACCCTGCCTTCAACAATGGAAGGATCTGGTGTATGTTTTATTCTGGTTACCCTTTATACATTTTATTTAAACCTGTCTCATTTTAAAATTATTGTTTCTGTTGACAATATTATGTGAAAGAGCAGAGTTCAGACACATACACCATCACTTCTGGGTATGAAGAAAACAAAAATTCAGAGGAGTGATATGAAGGGAGTGATATGATAGTAAAGTCAGTCAGGTAAACCCAAAATGTGGAGTAGCAACAAACATGCTTAGCTGGAGAAGGGCTCTGCAGAGTCCCGTTGATGAGGAAAGAGAGAAGAAGGTGTAAGTAAAAAGAAAAGAGAGAAGGTGTAAGTGCAGAAGTGAGAGGAGAAAACCTGCTGCAAACTGCATGCAGCACTCCATCTGTGATTGGGATTTCATGAAGAGTTCAGTGCCAGGCTCAGATGCTGTATCATGGCTCACAGGGAGCAGGGCACTCCTCTGGGGGGGGTTTTCTCTGAGAAATATACTTGTTCTGCTATTGATTTTTGACACAGCAACAACAACAAAAGCAGGTAGAAGTTTCTCGGATCTGAGCAAGGCTCTAGAACAGTGAAATGACAGAGGATGTGCATACTAGAGAAGGATCAAGACTTATTTTAAAATACCTTCACCTTTGTAAAGTCAAACCTGGAAAAGAGTAGGGAACACTTGGGTGCAAGGCCTTCCAACATGACACCTGTGTAGCTGGGAATTTATCTTTCATCTTGGATAACCACCTATTTTTTGTGACCTAATTTGAGACTAATCTGTGTTTCATCCTGCCTAAGGGGGTGTTAGCAAAAAAAAAAAAAATTAAGATTTTTATTTGAACAAAACCGAATACTGTGGAAATTTTCTGAACCTCTAAAAACAATTTTAAAGGAAAAATGGGTTNTAAAAAAAAAAAGAGAAAAAAAAAAAAAAAAAAAAAAAAAAAAAAAAAAAAAAAAAAACAAGAGCAAAGAAAGAAACCCCTCTGCTTTGGGATAAAGCTAAAGGAGGGAAGGAGACAGATTCCTGAAGAAAAATTATTCCTTCCTTCAGGACGGCTCTGTGAGGATACCCTCACCGCGCATCTGTGTTCTCCTGTAAAGATGATCACCATTTTATTGGGGGGAGAGGGAAAACGATCGAACGAAGAGCCCGCGGCGGGTCGGGCTCGGCTGCTCCTCCCGGCGGCCCCGCGGCTCTGGCTCCGCGCCCCGCCGGGGCTGTGCGGCCGCCGGGACGGGCTCCCTGGGCCGGGGGCGCCCCGCGGGCCGAGGGGCGCTGCGGTGGATCGAATTCACCTCCCAGGTGTGAAAAGAAGCCGCTTTGTGAGGGCGGAAATTTAGTCCCCTGCCTTCCATCCCTCCTCGCCGCTCCGCTGAGGACCCGGCTGCGCTGGTCCCGTTTTTCCAGCGGGGCGGCCCGGGCTCTGCTCCGCAAAGGCGTCGGGAAAGGTGCGAGCTCCTCACTGCTTCTTCCTCAGGGAGGCCGGGGAACCTGGGCTCCCGGGCCGAGAGGGTCTGGCAAAGCAAAATGAACTTGAAAAACGGGTTTATC
>VXAX01004329.1:716270-732469 GCA_013399835.1 Leptocoma aspasia | reverse complement strand
AGAGGAGAGGGGAGGAGAGGAGAGGAGAGGTAGCCCCCCGGACCCCCGGTGCCATTGGAGCAGTGAGGGGCAGCCTCAGGCGCTCCGGGGCCTTCTAGGGGACCACATTGTCAGGGGGATCTTGGGGATCTGCCCTGCTCTCCCAGGGACGGTAGCTCCCCTCGTGGGAGGAGGACGCGACACGTCGGGACGCAGCCGTGGGGATCCCTGCTGTCCCCTCGGAGCCGAGCCCAGGCCTGGGGACGGGATGCAGGAGCTGCGGGACCTGCGGCTGCCGAACCGGGCCGGAGCCAGCGGGGACAGACCCGCGTGGCACTGGAGACGGGCCCGGGGGGGCTCAGCCCGGGGCCGAGGGGGGCTCTGCGTTGTCCCCCTGCCCTCGGCCGGCCCCTCCAGCGTGGCCTCGGTACATTCCCACCCTTCCCCTCCCCTCCCGGCCGGTACCGCAGCTTCTTCCGCCTCCTTAAATTAACCCACAAAGGCGATCTCTCGCCCAAAAGTAGGACGCGAGAATTTTTTCATTGGCTGTAAGACCTTTTTCTTATGAGCAGCCTAGTTCCTATCCAGGGTGGGCAGTAACCTTGCCGCCCCTCTTCGGCGCCAGCTTTGATCCCTCCGCACAGCCCTTTCCCCGCAGCCCCCGGGGCCGAGGGGATGAGAAGAGCCACGGTGGTACCCTGCCTTCCAGGGCATGGTTTACCCAGCCTCGGACCTCGGAGCTCCGCACGCGTGGGGCTCCCGAGGGGCCCAGGCTCTTTCCCATCTCCCTCCCGATTCCCCGGGGAAACGCAGTGCCCCGCCCGAGCATCGTGTGCCCCGGCCCGGCTCTGCGGGCAGGAGGAGGCCGAGCAGGGGTGAGCAATAACCCCGGGTTCTCGAGAGAAATGCAACGTCTGAAGAGCTGCTCCTCTGGATCACACACCCTCCGCCGTTTACGCGCCCCGGGACCCCGCCCGGGACACCGGGGCACCGGGACACCGGGACACCGGGACAGGCCCCGGCGCATCCGCTCTCTCCTTCCCTTTGGTAACGCTGGAACTGGCGAACGCTGCCTGCTGCAGCATTTCCTGCAGACGCCGTGCAGACCTTAACCGTAATTACCACGTGAAACTTTGACAAAATTATCTCTCGCGGTAAAACCGAAAATTGGCAAATCCAGCAGTTTTAGTACTGAGGAATTTTTCTTTCCCAAATAAAGGCTAACGAAAACCTCAAGCGTCACCACGTTGTGAGTCTATCTAATGAGGCAAAGGCAGGAGAACTTGTGCTTTCTCTGTCAGTGCTGTAGAACACAGTAGCCACTGTTGGAGAGGTTCCACGGAGCCGGGGGAAACTCAGAGGAGGCGATGCTGGATGTGAACACCCTCCTTGAAGTTAAGCACTATCCTCTTTGCAAGGAGAGGGCAGGAAGGAGGGACTGCATCTGCCCGTCATTTACTAGCTGTCAAGCAAGGGGAAGAAGCAGTTACTGTGTTTCTTAGGGGCCAAACATTGTCATAAAGAACTACATTAAGTCGCTTTACAATCCGCCCTGCACAGAGACCATGGGTAGGCGGTGGGATGAGGCTCTGCCTGTCTCTGCTTCATCTTCCAACAGCTCCAGAAAACTTCACAGTGACTGAACGCAGACCTGCTGTGTAGATTTTTTCTGTTTGTTTGCCTTTGGACTATTAAAAAAAAAAAAATCGAGGAATAAACAAACCATGCAAATGACATTTTGTTGGGGGAAATAACAGTAGGTGGTTATGATGGCACTATAAATGCACCGAATATCTCTCGTTGCATGTTCCTGTGGTTTTAATACTCGCCAAGCCGAGACTTGTTTTGTTTATATACAAAACAAACGTAATTGCTAGAGCCTAATAATTCATGTATTTCTTTTGACTTAACTGGATTTTACTTGTGTTAAAAATATATGTTCAGGAGAAGGAGATAACAAAATAGAGTTGATCTAGAAATCTCTGTCTCTTTCAAGGGTGAAAACAGAAAGAGAAAATATATTGTTTGAACATACCAATGAAAATAGATTTGGTCTTTCCACGGAGGAGATCAGGAAAAAAAAAAACCACAGCGCATGATAGAAATAAACAGTATGAGACAGGTATAATGGTGAAACTCTTTAAAGAAAATTTAAGTGTCCATCTGAGAAAAGATTCAATCATACAGACAAAATGGGTCCAGCTGGAAGGGGTTTGGTAGTCGCATCTTGGGGTGATAGAGTAATTTTGACAAGTGTCAAGACTTAAGGACGATTCCCAGGGAAAACCCAGGAGGAGGAGATGTGTAATTTCAGCACCAGAAAAAGAGCATTCCCAGTACGAGGAACAGCTAGGTCACCGCTGGGTAATGGATAGGCTTTAAATGTGCCTGAAGATGGTGCTGTTTAGATGGCAGAAGGAAGGGCTCGGACAGTTGCAGTAAAGAGATATACTGTGAAACAAATAAATAAATAATAAATGGTTCACCTAAATTTCTGTGACTCTGCAGCAAATTATTCCAGCAATAATTCCAAAATATGAGCAGGAGAGATTCTTTGAGAAAAGGCTTAACAACCAACTTAGTTCTTGAACAATTTCACTGTGATAAAACAGTTTCTGGTGAGTGAAATTTCAGTCCCTGATACCTATCAGCAGATGCCACTCTCCCACTCCAGTGCAGCCAAGGCCCTTCTGCTCCCCTTCCAACACCCCACCCTGAGTATAGCCTTTGAAAACTTGTGTCTGTGCATTAGCCATTCTAAGGAAAGGAGAAATGGAAGGGAAATACTCACGGCTGACTTTTAAGCAACAGATGGTGAAGGAATTTAAAGGGAAATTTCCCACCGCATACAAGCTTTAATGTTATTAAACTTGATTTTAATGTGACTGCAAAATGATCTGCTATAGTTTATGACAGTCAATTCTACTGTCTTTGCCAGACTGGGAACCAGATTTTTTTTCTGAAGGTTTTTATAAGGTAATTTTTTAAAGGGCATCAGGATCTGGACTAGCAGATTCAAAAAGAAACTCACTGACACATGTAAGACACTTTGCTGCAATTAGCAATAAATAATCGGAGGGGAAAGCAAGTTTTCTGGCAAAATACAGCTCTTGCAAAATTTATGCTTTCCCTTCAATTGCACAACATTTTTTAACACCATATGCCAATTTGGGAATCTCAAGCCTAGTAATTAGCTCTGAGTTTTTGGAACATTTCATAAGGCCTGGATTAATCCCAACTGTATTATCTGGTGTTGGTTACTCTGAGTTGGAGACACAGCATAGGAGTTACCAGCCAGTGAATTGTGCAACAATGACCAGATGCCATGTGCTATTCCTGTATGTATGTTTTACCTATAACCAGTGTTAGATCCAGTTAAGGGAAAATCCATGTTTCTTCCTGGTGCAAGGCAGAGCACACTGCATTTTTGCATAAAACAATGTCTCCTATTTGTCAAGCTTTAAGTCAATCCCCTGCTGAGCCATTGTACTGAAATACATGTTGCTTTTAAAAATTTTAAATTTACTTCTTTCCAACAAAAATATAATTCCAGAACTATCTGATGACCAGCCATAGGACCTTAACAGCTTGCAAGATCAAAGTTTTGAGCAGAAGCACAACCTGGGCATGGATTAAGGCATAGGAAACCTTTCCCACAGCCTGTTGCTCTCTCCTGTGCTCCCTCACTGAAGCACTTCGGCTTTGCCCCTCCCATCAAAGTGTCTGGCCTGTGCTGCCTGGCATGAGGAGGTCCCCAGGGCTGGGTCAGCAGTCTGCATTACTCTTGCAGTGAAATCTCCATTTCAGAGGTGTCAAGAGCACCCCATTGTCTTCTGCTAATTTCATTATCTTTTTTACTTGTGCCCCAGAAGCAAGTTGAAGGCAGCCTAAGCATCACTGGAGGGACAGTTAATGCAACTGATTTGCTCTATGATAGTTGTCTTTTTCTTGCTCCATAACAGGAGAATTAGCTCTCCCCCAAGGGATCTTCTGACCATAGGGCTTACATCCAGTAGGCCAAGTCAAATCCAGTGGGAATTGTTGCCTATGGTTTGGCAAATTGCTTTGCTTTTTTAGCGTGCCCTCTGGGGGAAAAAGCCAAAACAACATAAGAAACCCACAAACCTTGACATTAATAATGCCATTTGTCTTTGCAGGTGGGAATCAGCTGCCAGAGCAATGTGTCTGGTATCACTCAAGCCATGTAGCACTAAATGATCCTGCTCCAGCTCCATAGGAGTCTCCCAAAAGTCCTGGGTCATAATTGGAAGTCCTGTGTAAATATCTTGGATGACTTTGGGAGTATCAAAACACCCTAAGTAGCTACCTTTAAACAACCTGATGATGTTCTGGACACGTCAGCATGAGCTGTCCTCACAGTCAGGGGAGGTTATTAGGCACTACTAGGGCACAGTGCCTCTGATAAATGTGTCCTGTGGATGAGACAGACTATGTGCTACATTAATAAATTTCTGTGCACATTAGGATGTCTAGGCTAGCTGTAAATTACTAAATTACAGATTATTTCCACTACAAATAACCCAGGTTCTCTCTTTCTGTTTTATGTAACAATAAAAGTGGAAGGGATGCTCGTGGACCCAGAACATCTGTGTTTCTCATTCTCCAAAAGCTTCACATACTGTGGTTGGGAAGGAGAAAATAGCTTTTCCAAAAAAGTCATGAGAAAGCTTCCTAGGAATGAGATGATATTTTCAAGACATTAAAATGGGGAAAAAAAGAAACAACCGAAAACAAACTAAGGAGGAACACAAACTTATTCTTTCAAAAGAAGAACCTTGACAAGGTTGCCTTTATAGAGTAGCTTGTTCTGCATTGTGTGGGGTCCTATTTTAGTCCCAAAGCTAAGTACCCAGCAAGACCAAGTCCCATATCAGAAAGATGGGGACCTAAATTAAGACAACAGTAAAAGAGGGAAACATATGAGGCTCAGTTTTCAGGTAGTGGAGGAACAAGGCAAGCTAAATATTTATTAGTCCAAGGTCAGAAGTTGTCTTAGGTAGGGTCAGAATTGAACACAGGATTGCCCTGTGCTGTTCTGATTTTACAAATGACTTGTCTCCATCTTAGTAGAGACACATGGCTTTGGCAATTTACTGTGTAGGGTATTTTTTCAGCCAGATGTGAAATTTGAGGAAGGATTTATGGGTAATTCTGTAGGGTTTTGCTTGTCTATGTGGCTCATGAAAAAATGTCAACACTAGGAAATACTGTTTGAGCTCAGTTTTTAACTGCTGAATGATTTTCAAAGCAGCTCTGCTTCCTATTTTTTCCATTTCCAAATATAAAATGTGTCACTATTTTGTCTTGTTTGTTAAGATGTTAGATCAATATCTGAATAATTAAATGCAGCAGGACAATGAGCAGTTTAATTAGCCTTGAGGTTTTCAGAGCATTAGCTATTAAAACTAAGTAGGAAAATTGGCTTGCTCTGAAGCCTTTTATTTATAAATTGCGACTTGGCAGAACTACAGATCTAAGTTTAGTGTACATTTGGATTGTGCAATACAGAACTGCTAGAAGAAAATCTTAATCCATCTGAACCTCAGCAGTGGTTTTTGTCTGAGATGGGTTACCTGCACTATGCTCTCACAACAGCTGTGAGCATCCCAAGGGGCTCTGCAGCACCAGAACCATTTTGGAGTTGTTTTACACCACAGATCTCACCCGTGCTGCACTTGAATAAACTCTTAGTGAGAAATGAGAAAAACACACCCATCAGGCTGTGTTCAGAGGCCTTTGCAGAGGTCTGTGCTTGGTCAGGGGAGGGATGTAGCCTCAAGGTGCACTGTGAAAAGGTCCATTTGGTCTTCAGTTACACCAAACCCTGCCCTGGTGTTTAAGCAATTAAAAGGTATCGACACATCATGTCTCCAGTCAAGGATTAGCAAAGATGTTCCTCTTATGTATCATCTTATTTTCATCTATGTTTTGCTTACATTAATTGCAGCCTCAAGTCAATACAGGCACACATTTTGAAAGAATATTAGAAGAGGAAACTAAAGCAGTGGGGAGAGAAGTATTTTATATGCTTTTAAAATTAGTGCAGAATGACCAGACACTTTTCTCATTGACTAAATTTAAACAAGAAAAAGATGCAAAATGCTGATTCCAGCTAGCAAAAATTCTTTTCCATGCATTACCTTGCAAGTGTACTGTTTCATAAAAAGGAAGGCTGGTTAAATGTGCACATGGAAGAAACAACAGATAAGATTGCAGAATAGAAATAAGTCCAAAACAAAGAACCTGTGGCCTATGGTCAAAATCACTACCTTGAAATAGGTCAGATACAGAAGATTTCAGCTCGAGGAAAGGCATAGTTTTATAGTTTCTTTCCTCAGATTTCATTCAGATCCAAACTACTCTTGTTAAATGGAAGCCAGATAAACTTACATACCAGTTAAAAATTTCCCCAGATTTAGACTCTGTGGAAGACAACCTTGCGATTTTTATGATTCTTTTCTTAATCATGCTGATTGTGGTAGAATTTTGAATAATCTACATCTACATATCCTGATTAATATCTAATTAGGTACAGATACAATAATTGGCATTTGTTAGTGTTTGCAAAATTTGTAGTAGCAAACTAATCTGGAATATTAATCTGAATTTAAATTTAAACTAAAGAATCTAGAAGTCCTTGTTTGGTGTCAGAAAGGTTCCCAAAGCTCTCTAAATACTGAATGTTACTTAGAATCAGCAAGATGCAAGATTTTAGCAAGTACTGCTAAAATCTTCATTAACCCTTCCCATCCATCATTAGATTTCATCCTTATGGAAAGCAGTAGTTCAGATTCCTCCGACTCACATCACTCAAGGATAACCTGCACTTTAATTTATACCTCATAAGGCTAAGGTATCTCTTCTTTGAGTCAGATCTCAGTATATTTTTGGGTTTTGTTTTGTTTTTAAACTGGAATTAGTATGTATATGAAAAGGGAAAACCTGTGTGTAGGAACACTTGGAATTTCAGCATAAGATAGATAGGAGCAACCCAGCATCAGGCAAAAAGATACTTGCTCTTTTTCACTCTGAATCATAGTCTCTTTTTAATTCTCTGCTGATCTCAGAGGTGGCTGCCCACAAGACTTCCTGGATTAACACAAAAAAAAGTCCAAGGAAATATTTCATTGTCACACCATTTTTTTTTTCTGAATTGAACGCATAACCAAATGTAGTTAACTCAGAATAGTATAGTTAGTGCACTTAATAAAACAATTTAAATTATGGTGGAAGAGTTCCAGATGAATCATTATTTTTTATCCCTGTGGACTAAAAGAACAACAAATCTAAGCAAATATAACCTACTGTGTATTTTATCCTCAACTGAACTTTACTTTGACTTCACTGTACCATGTAATAATTTGGTCAAAATTACACAGAACTTGCCTTTTATGAAAGGCAATGGCTGCCATGCAGCTTTGTAGTGGCATCATTTTGAGGGTCTGTGCATAAATTTTAAGGATAAGCTACAGATGGAGCGATGAGTCAGGTTCTTGGTCTGCTTCTGCTGTTCTTCACACTAAGAGGCACAAATGGAGGAAGGGAAAAGGGTTATTCTGGCCAAACAAGATAAAAACAACCAGAAAATGAAGAAAGAAAGATGGGCTTCTTTTCAACCTGAATCAAACAGCTAGAAATTAGGTGTTTGATTTAATGTCAATGCCCTGTATGGCAATTTTGGCAGCACTTGCAGGAGCCATCATCCCTGCCAAGTAGGGATGCACAGAGGGGGGAAATAGATGACCCTCTACAGGTGTCCCTCTTGCCTCTCCACACAGTAAAAGTCAAGATAAACTATTGACATCTGACTTCTGTCTGGCTCCTGCCCCGAGTGGGGACCACGAGGCACTGGAATGAGGTGCTTGCTGCTGTGAAGAGTCACCTCATTTAACACACGCCTTCTCCATCCCAGAGAACCCTGTGGAGACTTGGTGTGGAGACCTGGAGGTGTTCAGGCCTATGGCCTGACAGCCAAAGGTACTGATGAGATCTTGCCAAGTCTGGCTATCATGACTCTCAAACGCTCAGTTGTGAAAGCAAAATCTGTGCTTAGTGTCTTATAAGCAATTGCAAGCAGCTGGTGGGTTTTTTATCTCTTGCTAAATGTAAGAGGACAGCTCCTCAGGCCTGACTAAGCCTGGGTGACCTGTTGGGGCTGCCAAGGGGATTGAATCTGCCTCACCCTAAGCAAGGAGCAAGGCAGGGTCAGGCGAGCTCTGATAAAGGCAGAGACAGAGCACATCATGTTTCAGCAGCTCTGGGAAACACAGCAGAGTGTTTTACCTGCTGACAGCTCCACAGAAGACAGATGCAAAAAGACCCCAAGCTCCTGCTGCAGAGGGCTGCCAAAAGCCCCCAGTGCTGCCATCATTCCAGCTGCTTCCCCTCTGCTCTTTTCCCTGCTGACCTGTGCAGGCAGTGAGAAGGTAGATGGGAATGAGGGAAAGACTCCTCAGCTCATTTGGTTCCCTCTTTGGCAAGGCATTCCAGGCATTTTCTCCATGGGGTCGTTCAGATCTGCTGAAGAAGCATCATTTCAGATCACCTGGTATAAGCTTCTGAAAAGTTCCTCTTGTGCACCTCCAAAGCACAGTTGCTGTGAACCTGAAAAGTGGATATTTGAAAAAAGTGGCCCTGGGATACAAGGGATGTAAATGTCAACCCTTCAACCTCAGCTTGTCAAATGTTATTCTCCTTTACTGCGTGGAAGCCTCACTTAAGCACAAGCTTGTTTGCTTATTTATTAAGTACATATGTTTTATGGAGTCTATGATCTGCAGAAAACATTCCAGCTTTTGGACCCAAGGGCAAAATCCTTCTTTCCAATCTGTACAGACGATCTTTATGCTGATATTTTGCTCTTCCTAAGGGATTTCCGTGTATTGAGGGAAAGAGAAATATCAGAGCTCAAATCCACCAGGTGTATCTGAAAGGAAAAATGTGCTTTGTTGTCCTCCTCATTGCCTCCCTTGGCAAAAGGGGAAATGCAAAATGGAAAATGCAGTAGAAAATATGAAGATTGATAGTGCTAATATTTAATAAACTGACTATTCTTTACTAAATCTGGTGGCTTTTTGCAATCAAATAATAGTTCCATTAGAATTAACAGGACTTCATAGCTCAACAAAGGAATGAAGATCCTTCTCAAACACTTATCTTAGGCATTTTCTGTGAGAAAGCAACATTCGAAAAGGTTTCCTTTCCACTCTTTAGATGTATGTGATCTTGGATCACCCCTCTAGTTTCTCTTCCTTTTTTTTTCCCAAAGTGTAGTCATTTCCAATAAGGTTCATGAAGGGTTTCTGCTTTTGAAGGTCCCAAATGGCTTAAATCACTCCTAGCACAAACGCACTCTCTATTGTGGAAACTGAAACCTGCCACACCATAAGGTGATCTGTATATTAGAACCAGATATCCCTTCACATCTGTATTTCCAAGCAGCAAAGTGGTATGTTTTGAGTTAACCTGCTTTTAGAGTGGCTCATCAGATAGAGATACAGCTATAAATACTGCTAAAGGGCTGCTGTTTGCCAGACTTTTGCAAGGATGTTGGAAGGGGAGATGAGGAAGGGTAGGCAAGGAGTACTCTCCTTTACAAAAGTACTTATCACCTACACAAACTACCACAACTGCACACCACGATGAAAGGGCACCTCTTCTTCCCACTAAGGAAACTGTGGTCCCTTGCCAGATGCACAACAGGGGTTTGGGGCTTCAGGCTGGACCTCTGCTGGTTCCATCCTCTAGTCCTAAGTGCAGATGGTGTGACACAGCTTGGTTCTTCCCCACCAAAACAGGGTGGTCTGATATCCACCAGGAGCAGTCTATGGACTTCATTATCCTCTAAATGCCCTGACATGGAAAGGGGACTGATAGGCCAAAAACCTCCAGGGAGCAAGTTTACAGCAAAGACTGTGAACAAACATACGCCCAAGTCCGTGCCATGATCCTTTTTAACTTGCACGTGCACACTGAGACAAGAAAGCCAAGCCATATGGAGCATTTGAGCAGGACAAGGCAAGACCAAATCATCTGTGAGCTGGAGTGGAGAGGCCATACCATCACAGTGTGCTGGCTAAAGAGAGCAGTCCCACCTCCAGCTGAGTTCTTCCCCTCACGAAATTCAGTTGACTGCATCTTCTCTGCAGAGCTGCCCTTCATGCCTCTGCACCGTGGTATGTGTCGTCATGGAGCATCAAAACATCTTCCCCGAGACAGACAGTTGGAAAGGGCCACGCAAAGCAACTCACCTGACTTTTCCTGTATGACGTTTGCCCTCTAAACATGTGGAAAACGTTGGCTAGATATGCTCTATATTAAAGAGGAACATAGGATGAAAAGGTTAAACATAGAACTCTTCACTTAGTTTGATTAGTCACCTCCAGCAGATGTGGGGGGAGATTTTTGCACGAGAAAAGGACATAAAAGGGACATTGGCACATCTTCCCACTTAGTCATATGGCAGACAACTAAGCTGCACCTTCAGCTCTCCTCACCCACTTCTCCAGTACTGTCTTCATTTAAATAGAACTTCAGGTTCCTCTGGGCAAGACATGCATTTACAAAGCCTAATATGGAAATTTTCCTGCAGCAAGGCCACTTATTGCTCCAATTTCAGTTAACTGCAGTGTAGATTTTATTATTCATAGCCAGAGGCTTGTGTAAATTTCTGGGTTGACTTCTCATGTCCTGGCAAGGGCAGAATGTGAGCTGAGGTGCTCAGGTTTCATCATGAATTACTGTGGGAACTGGCTCGCGCCATCCTACACAACTCAAGGAGTTTGGGAAGTCAAAGGGGAATCTTATGAGAAGGAGCTGATATGGTTGAGTTTCCTGCTGAGCCCCACTGAGATCCTGGGGAAGATAGCACTTCCCAGTGCTGCTCGAGGAGAGAAAGCAAACAGAACTTTACCACTGAGTTCATTCAGTGCTTGACCCAGCCTTCCTACTGCTTCAGGGTTTTCTAGGACTAATCAGAATTGATAACAAAATAATTCAGAACAAGAAAGTGAATGCATTTGGGGTTTCCATGGACTTACACTGGGATTTGACTTCATTACAATATTAATTTTGACTAGGTTCAATCCTTTCTAAAAGCATTTCAACACTATTTTCACGCTGTATGAAAATGCAATTTTTGTATACCATAATAAACATATTCATGTGTATGTAACTGTATATATCTCCAGATATGTATCTCCACACATGCTGGAGCATTGCAAAACCATTTATAATCTATTGCAGAACCATTTGAAAATTACATTCATCCCCAGATTTTAATGACTCACATAAACTCTAACTACACATGGATTTCTATAAAGATTATTTCTGGACTTACTCAAACTTATGGCTCTACATTTGCATCTATATCATTGGTGAAAGAGCTTTTGTTTGGAGGCAGAATATGTAGGCTTTACTCAAATATGATTTAGAGAAGCATAATTTTCACATGACAAGGGAAAACACTTTCCTTGATCTAATGACAGCTTTAAAGGTTGAATAGTTGTCCTCTTTTATGATGAATGACTCAAAAGTCAGTGGAAAGGAGATGCTTTCTGTTTTCTATCTATGCAGAGCACACTTGCTTCTTATTAATATAAATCATAAATATATGTGATTTTTTAATATCATAGAGTTTCATGTAATTTTCATAAGTTTTCTGGAACATTAGAATATACCCATGGTATATACACTGTTTGAAATATTTTACTATCAAAATGGAAAAGCTAGTATGATTTTTACTCCAATATTAACAATATTTGGGGGCTAACTTTGACCCATGCATCAATATTCCTTTTACACAACTGTAAAAGTACAAAGGATGTTTTGTGCTATAAGTTCTTAATACTTTCTTTGATTGTAATTGGCTCTGTCCTGGAATTAATCTAAAACTCCTGAGTCAATCAGATTTAAGAAGGTATGAGTTTTTACGAAATTCACTAAGCTCCAACAGTTTTTGAAGTTTGATCTGAGAATCCAATCTATCAACACATGTGGGTGTTCATTACAGTCCTTGACAAAGTTTAGTGCTCTGCTAAAATAATTCAAGACTGGATAAAGGAGGGGGAACAGCATTTCAATTTTTACTTCAGAATCCTCAGCTTCAGTTTTGGCAGAAAATCTTCAGATTCAAACAGTGGGTACATACAAACAAACTAGAGTACTTTGTTATTCAAAAAATAATTTGATTTTTTTATTATGTTGCATTACAAAAAATCAAATGTTAAATGTTATTTCAAAATTTAAAGTTATATTCTCTTATGACAGTGAAATATTTATTTTTTAGTTCCCTAGCTCTTTTGATTTAGGTAAAATAATGAGTTCTTTGCAGTCCTTCATTTCTGGAACCTTTCTTTAATTTTCTGAGGGCAAATAATTCCAAAAATCTTACTTGACAATAGGTTAATGTTCTGAAAAGCTTTGAAAAGTCAGGGCTTTTTTTTTTTTTTTTTACAGTGTCTCTGTATTTTCCAACGTGATTGTTAACAGAACAAAATATTCATGGTTAGGTCTGGTAAGGATCTCTTTCCATAATGCTCTTTTGTCTGTATAACAATAATAAAAGCTTTACTGGCACCTATTTCACATGACCTCCATAATTCTCCTGTGGCTGACCCTAACCAGTACCAATAAAACCATGCATTTTCTCACTGTACATTAAAAAAAAAAAAGTTAAAATTGTGTAAGGAAATCAATGCCAAAGAGCTTTCTAGAAAAGTCACTTTAAAAATGGATTGTATTATAATTGGTTTCTCATTTTCTGCAGGGACCACTTTTTTATTTTAAGATCTCATATAATTTGCTGATGGTTTATTTTCTCCCTCTCTCCCTATCTCCAGTCAAACAATTAAATATTTCTGAAAGGGCCCTGGGATTTTAACACAAGTGAATAGATACTCCCCAAAATCATTCTTGAACTGTTTTCTTAGTTAATATATTCAGGTACCCAAGGACATTCTCCAGTTCGATGATTTATCATGGGTTAAAATAGCCCTCACTTAGCAAGAAGCCAGCTCTTAAGCGATGCTATTCATGCTGTGAGTTGTATGGCATCTCTAACGAGCAATAAACAGACATCACGCACAGCCAGGACATGCCACGGGCTGGAAGTTTCCATCCAGAGCACTTAGTGACTATCTGTGGATAATGAACACATTCATGGGCTGCAGCATGGGTTGTGCAGCGTCCTTAGAGGGGAAAAGTTCTCTTCCAGTACCACTGATGGTGAAGAATTCAGTTGGACTGGGTTTATAAAGATAATACACTGGAAAGAAAAATAATTTGCTCTGTCTTCCCATCTTCAGGGACCGGTTAAAATTTACTGCAAATTCAGGAAGGAATCCACAAAGTGTTCCTGCACTCAAGTGCTATTTAATTCACATTTGAGGGGCTTTAGGGTTTTCTACCTGCAAGAAAAAGTTTCCCACTGCCGTGTCCTTGTCCTTTTCATGTTCTCTGCCGCAGAGGCCAACCCATAAAGGTTATCCCCGTGCCATGTGCATGGAACCTCCATCCAGGCACGGGGGCTGGCAGGGACACCCCTCTGAAACGTCCCCTCTGCTTGTCCCTGCGAGCCTCAGCGGGACATTACCCACCACTCCTGGGTCTTGCTCCGCACCCGCCACTTTTTGAGGGCGGCAGAGCCTGTGCAGAGACCTGGCACACTCTATAGGGACGAGAGATGCCCGGGCGGGAGAGTTTGGGTGGCTCCCCGGGAAGNTATATATATATATATATACATCAACCAGAGGCAGATATTGGCCAAGAATTTCCTTACCCCCAGCGATGCCATCTGATCTCTTAGGAAGGTGTCAAGAACGGAGCGATCTGTTCAGCACCGCTTTTTTTGACGCGGAGAAGGGAGCAGGATGTCCTTGTCCANGGCCCCCGCCTCTCCAAAAAAGGAGCAGGAGAGGAAGGTGTTACACAGAGGCTTAGAGGGAAATCAATGAGCGGGTGCAATCATCTTCTGGTTGATCTTTATTTTATGGGGGTGGTTTGTTTGTTTGTTTGTTATTTTGTTGTTTTCTTGTTTCTAAGTAGGTATCCCAACCATCCCACCACCTCTGCTCCTCTGACGGAATTTTGGATGCAAAAAAAGCAACACTGCTTTCTAGGAGCTGTTTTTGCGTTTTGGTGGCTCAGGACTAGTTACTGACGATGTTAATACAGCCTTTATTTGTTTTATTTTTATACCTAANAAGCCACTTCTGCCCGCAGCGCTGGGCGTCAACAGTGCCCCGCAAAGATCCGGGCTCCAAAAACCGCGGCCCTTAAAAGCAAAGAGGAGCAGAGGTTAGGGGTGCGAGCGATAAAGCCTGCCTTTCATTTCGCTTCTATTTTACGACACGTCGAGGCAGTGAGGGGAGAGCGAGGGGAGACATCAAACACCAGCAGGGTAATTGCATTCACATTGCAGGAAGCCGTTCCGCTCCATGCGGGAGGCGGCCGGGCAGCCGCGGGAGTGGCCGGCCCGCCAGCACCGTGACCCACTGGAGGCCCTTGTCACATTCACATTTGGGGCGTTTTCGGCCCCAAATATAGCCCTCCGTCTGCTGATTCCCCACGGAGCCCGGCCCCAAACCCGCACTTCTGTCTGTCCTCTGCGTGGCAGCCGCTGTCGAGCTCGGGAGCCGTCGGAAATGGGGACGAGGAGATACCCCACGGGCATCCCACGGCGTGCGGCCGGCGGGCATCCCAGGCCAGTGGTGGGCACGAACTGGAAGCCAGGACTGTTCAGCCGAAGAGATCCCACCGGCAGCGGGGCTAGGGGCCACAGCCCGCGGCTGTCCCGCACCTCGCGCTGCTGCACTGGACCTGGAAGTCTCCGACGCCTCGGAGAAAAACATGTACCTGGGAAAGAAACAGAGCCAAGGATGGGAAAAAATAAGAGGCCCCACCAGCTCTAGTCTAAATCCGGTCTCAAAGCCAACTCTGTAGAAAACACGTGGTTTTTTTCTCCCTCCTGAGCCATGGAAGGCATCAGGACCTGCGCAGGGAAAGTCTCTCCATTCTTCCGCCTGCAAAAAATAAAGATTTACCGTGCCGCAAAGAGATGGCCGTGGAACAGAAGGCAGTGGGGGAAGGAGAGGTTTCGCTTCGCCGCGGCCACGCTGAATCCCGGTGGAGACGGCCCGGGAGCTGCGGCACGGCCCCTGCCCGGCGCGGGGCAGCCCGCGGTGATGGCAAAGCCCTCGGCACAAGGGGACCCCTCCGCGCCCACTGCCCCCGGGTAGGTGACTCCGAAAGGCGTAAGGGCAGCGGCCAAGGATGTCTTTCTAACGTTACGTTAAGAAAATACCGTCATTGGGTGTTTTTTCTGCTTCCTACCCTGATGGATGGCTGGAGGAGACACACGCCCTTTTTATTCTCATCATCATATCACTAAGGATAGGAAGCCTGAAATGCTAGTAATGTCACAATAGCAATGCAAAAAGTGTGTAAACATAACTCAGAGCTTAAAAAAATCCCCAATAAACACGGACATGCATGTACAAGCGTTGCATTTGCAGGTATAGAATTATACTCATCCTGATTTTGTGTTTCAGGAATACGTCTGAGTAGACATGATTTTCACAAGCACAGTTCAACATTATTGGACACCAAACAATTAGACGTTATACTAAAGAAATATGGAGAGGGGAGGTGAGGAAAGCAAGAGCGAATTTAATCGTGGTGATTTTATTAAACTATTTATAAGTAGAAAGCAGAAAAAATTACATAAATTGCATGATCACACTGTAGAGACACTTTATAAAATATGAGTATGGGACACAAACATATATTATAGATATGCAGATTGTATATGTGATGTATAGAAGCAATCACGGGCCATATTTTTCTCGTTACTCCGGAAAGCACACATATATTTTCTGAGTCTGGCAGTCAAATGGAGCTGACGGTTTATGAATGCATAAGAAGTATCGGCCAAACCCATATTTCCTATGCAGGAACAACCAAAATGTGCAGAGCATGAAAGTCATATTTGTTAACGTCACTTCTGTGCAACAAGTGACAAATACTCTGTCGCCCACAGCTTATAATTCACTAGACTGCCCTCGGTCTCTGGCCAAGAGAGAAAGCCGAATGTGCCGCCGTATATTCCCACTTTTCCAGAGTCCATTTCAGAGCTCCGTCTGTTTGCATATTTCTGGAGCCGTTGGAAGGGGAATTATTCCCTTACCTTCTTTTTTTTTTTT
>VXAX01004329.1:635141-714175 GCA_013399835.1 Leptocoma aspasia | reverse complement strand
TTTTGACTCCCCATCAAGCCGGAAAGCTGGGAGCACCGTCCCCCAGCAGCGCAGTGGAGAGTTTGGGAAGCCGGGGGAGCAGCTGGGCTCGGTCCCGGCTGCCCCGGCGCCCCTTCCTGCAGAGCCAGCCCCGCTGCCCTCCGCCCGCAGCGCGGCCTCTCGCTGCAGGGATCCCAATGGAGAGGGTGTTGGAGCAGAAGCCGGGGTTCGGGGCAGAAATTCAAATATGATAGTATGAATGGGCTGCCATTAGTGGTTATTTTCTATCTTCTGAGAGAAAAAACATTGTGCCTCGGCGCATCTCTGTGGCCCTATACGAGCCTGCAGAAATCTCACGATTGCTCAATAAGGAAAAGAGGCGTGATTTGTAATCCAAGTTTCTTTTTACATTAATGGGCTTATTAATATTTTTAATTTCTCTGAAAAGTACATATAGAAACAGCAAAGTACTCTAGAAACAACTGCGCTTTTTTTTCCTTTTTTTTCTTTTCTTTTTTTTTTTATTTTTTTAATTTCTGGTTTCCCTCTATTCTGTAAAGAGTAGGAAATACTTTTTCCCCTTTAAAATTGTGGTTGGAATGCACAGTGTTGGAGACTCTATCGAGATATGTCCGATACTAGAATAGTTGTCCCCACCCATTAGCTTTTTGAAGTCCAGAATAATGTGAATTGTTTCTTTTTTGCCCCTCTTTATGTACACACGGACGCACTATTATGCTTACCCCTCTGACACAATATACTTACTCACAAATGTACTTTTAAGTATGTATACGCGCATACGTGTGTAAATACAGAGGTGTGTATATAAATGAGGTCACGAGTATTCCTGTGTGTACATACATATATAAAAATTACATACCTACTTCTGTGCATATCCACGTGTGTATACATACACGGGTACGTTTTATGGTTTGAAAACAGCCCATGCATGTGTTACGTACATACACAGGGGTGCGTTTATGTGTGTGCACGCGTACGCAGATCCACGAGCATGTCCATAGAGCGGTATATTTATATACATAAAATACAGGGCTTGTCTTTCCATATAAGCATGCGTGCATTCGTGTGTATACACTCAGAAATAATTGGGAGTCTATCGCAGAAGGCAGAGAAGCGACCGGAGCCTTTTCCCGGGCCCCTCGCTTCCCGGCCTCGCTCTCCCCGCAGCCGCGCTGGTTTCCCCTCCCGGCGAGCGAGGCGCGGGGCGGGCGGGCTGTGCTATGCCCCTGTTCCCTCGATCCCTGCAGCAGCCCTCTGCCTCTNTTCCAGCTGGAGTCCACCTTCGACGTGAAGCGCTACCTGAGCAGCTCCGAGCGGGCCGGGCTGGCCGCCTCGCTGCACCNGCAGCAGCCCTCTGCCTCTCTTTGCAGCCAGCGACCGGGACTCGCCCGAGCTGCCCGAGGAGCCGGCGGAGCGGGCGGGNTTCCAGAACCGCCGCAACAAGTGGAAGCGGCAGCTGGCCGCAGACCTGGAAGCGGCCAACCTCTCCCACGCCGCCCAAAGGATAGTGCGGGTCCCCATTTTGTACCACGAGAACTCGCCGGCGAGCGCCTTGGGCTTCACCCTGCCGCACATGTCGCCCCCCTTGGTGGGCTTCTCCAGCGGCGTCAGCTACCCCCTGGGCACCTTCCCCGCCGCCTCCCTCCCTTTCCTACGGTCGCAGATGACAGGACTCGTCTGAGCGCCCATCTCTGCCGAGACCGCGGCCCCCTCGCCTCCACTCTCGGCTTCCACCCCCCTTCCTCCACGGACTTTTTATTTTCAATTTACACGTTTCTTGATTTTCTGCTTTTTGATTTTTTTTTTTAAACGTGCAATAAACTTTCTCTTGGGGTTAACTCGGAGCGACATGCGGCAGCCCGGAGGGAGCCGAAAGGATTTGAAAGACCCCAGCCATGCACAGGGATCAGGTCGGCGGGACTCCCACCGCCGCGCATCCAAAGAAAATCCAGCCCCGTGGCAGCGGCAAAACCCTCACCGCCGCCCAGGCCCCGGGCTGACACAGACCGGCGTTTTCCAGGGGACAACAGACTCCCCCGACCCTTCCTCCTGCAGCCCGCAGAGCTGCCGAGCGTGACACGAATGTACGGAACAGCCGGCGCTTCCCGGCCGCGCCGCCCCCACCCCACGGGCGGCCAAGCCTCGGGGCCCCGCCGCGGCCAAGAGACCTTTCCCCGGGACCTCTGGAGCCCCGGGCCAGCGCTCCTACCGGGGAAACCTTTGAGTCTCCCCGGTGCCCCAGCAGCTTTCCGTGCAGAGCTGCTGATCCCGGCCTCCAGCAGCTTCTCCAGAGCCCTTTGTTTTAGCCACTTAATCCGTACATATCCCCCTCCCAACGTTACTCTCATTTCCATACTACCGATACCCCAGCATGTGCTGGTGCCCCCGGTCCTTCTCCATGCAGAAGTTTTGATTTGAAACAACTTGAAGGCAAATTGTTGGAAAGAATTCGCCCTGCTGAAATCCGAGCTGTGAGGATTTGGTTTCTTTGTTTTCACTTTATTTCCCTGGCAAATTATCGGCTGAAATACACGGTTTTATATATACACATATATATGTAATTCTACATATTGTATTTTACAAGTGGATTTGCCACCATTTTTTTTAGTCTCCTGAAGAAGTTGAGGAAAGTGCACCTCGACTTGTCCGTCTCTTATGGATCGGTTTGTGTAATCGATTAATAATTCACTGGCAATTAAAAAGGAAGGAAAGAAAAATCAGATGGGAACAGACTGGGGAGCTGTATGTCTGATTATGCAAGCGAACCTGTAACGTGATATTATATGAAGTATTATGCATGCCAAGTTATTGTTTTTCTTTAATAACCGTTTTGTTTCTCCCCCTCTACCCACTCCTAAAATGAATTTCTGGACTATGATTATTTCTAAAAGTTTGAATTTCTTTTTCCAAATATTAAGGGGGAAATGACCTTATAAAACTCGGCCTTGGTGGAAAGTCAAGCTTTGATCGTACGTTCCAGGGCATAATCAGCTGCAACTGAACCAACCAGCTCGGAGCACTCGGTGTCCCTGCAGGGAAGGCCAGGTCCTGGATCTGTTGGGGAAGGTGCATGCGGACCTGTCTCCTCTGAAGGGAGGGCGATCTAATCCTTACTCTTTCCTACGCTTTTTATTGTAATTGGAACAATCTGTTTCTGGTTATGAAATCGATCAGCAAGATGTGGTGGTGCTTCAGCTTTGATACAAAACCCAAGAAGGGGCAGGGGTGGATTATAACCTCGACACAATTTTGGACTTNTTTTTTTTTTTTTAAACTGCTGCTGATCTCCCCCTGAAATCTCCGGACATATTCGCCAGCTGTTTTCTTGGCATATCCGTCAAACACCGGAATTTGAGATGAAAACTTTTAGAGCCTGGTCCCTGAGCGGTGTAAGAAAGACCGGGAAGAGGCGAAGTTGGGGATGTCGGTGCCCCGAACGGGACTCGCCGGCCGCGGGGAGAGCGGCTGGGCTGGACTTCAGCCTTTTCGTGCCAGAGGAGGTGACTTGGGGCGATGGTTCTTCCTCAGGGCGCAAGCACTTGATTTTGATGCCGTTCAAAGCCTGGCTGCCCCTGGAAGAGAGCGGCTAGACCGTTTTCCCCGTCATATCCAGCTCCCCACATCTCCCAGTGTTATCTACTGGAGTAAAATCCTGACTCACTACAGTCATATCAGAGTAGATTGTAATCCAACGAGAAATTTAACATGCCTGCCACTCTCCACATGCCTTTGGAGTAACATATGAGATTATTATACTTCTGATTCTACTAAATATTGTTTCCTTGAAGTTAAGGAACTGGCAGGGCTAAATGATCAATCGGATTTTTAAAATGTGTTTTGACATTAGTATGTTTGTTTTTTAAAGATGTGCTGATTATATCAATAAACAGATTTTTTTCATACACTGTATTTGTAACTTATGATCATGGTAAAATATTAAAAGGTGCAAGACGTGAAATCATCTAAGAAAAAGTGCTTACTTATGCCTTATTCTGTACATGCAGAAAATGATTTATAGTGGCTTATTAAAAGTATGTGCTGAAAGTAGGAACATATATACCTCAGGTTTCTTTACCTCGTAGTTCTTGTAATGATACTTTCCCTGTATCTGATGGCAAGAAATTTCTGCTGGATGCATAGAAACACCTAGCACCGGATGCAGTCCCTGAGATATGTGCCTTGACTATTTCAAAATAGGTAAAACCCCCACACCCGAACACCCAAGCCCATCCCTCAAACCGGGACAGCAAATTCCGCACAGTTTTCTTCCTTGTGTGTATTTTTTATTAAACAAATAAAAAATGTAGGAGTCACACTTTGTGACAGCTTTATGCTGTTCCTGCAAACAGAAAGCTCTAAGAAAAATGTTGATGGACTGTAAAGCTCAAAGTACTTTTGCAAAGGCTGTTTATGACATATAGAGACATACGTTGCTGCTTTATAGATCAAAGCAACCTCAGAATAGCTTTAAAATAAATCCAGTTATACTACAGCTGTAATATTATTATGCAGCATAAATCCTTGTCTGTTGACATTTATTTAATGAATGTTGCTACAACAGCTTAGCTAGATGGCACTCCAGAGGCGAGGCAAAGGAGAACCTTGCCAGATTACTCACAGACAACTTGTGTTTATTGGACGCTAATAAAAATAATCAGTGAAAAGACTTTTTTTTTAAGCAAATCAAACGACAATCAAAATAGATCCTGAACTGCCCTTTTGAAATAATTTCTTGGTGTAGCTGCAGTAAGACGTTATTATTAATTACACTTCAAATGAAAATGATCGATATGCTGGAAAGCACCTTGTTAAATGGCTACTTTGCAAATGGTACATTGCTCACCGGTTTAAGATGGCTCATAACTATTCTTGTAGGCACGAGTCTAAAATATTCATGCAAGTCAATACTTGATAAATCTCATAGGTGCGTGCTGGCTCCACTGTCCAACAATATATTTGGATCGATTCTTTTTTATTTTTCTTTTCCACTGCATTATCTTGGAATAGTCTGTCTGTGCCCCCTGCCAATGTGCCCCGCACTCGCCATCGATCGGAGAGAGACTCGCTCCAGACTCCAGCGGACCCGCAGTGTTCAGTGCTGTCAGCCTCAAATTAGATCCAGGCAATATTCCTACATTTCCCTTCCCATTCCAAATGAATGTAACTTTATGGTGGATGTCTTAATGCTTCCTTTAACTATCCTGAGTTTCTCAACTCTGTTTACGATTTAATTTCTATGTAGTGAGATACATGAAGGTCTATTCAAAAAGATATAAATGAAAATTTACATGTGCGCTTAGAATTTAAANTTTTCTTTTCTTTTCCTTTTCCTTTTCCTTTTCCTTTTCCTTTTCCTTTTCCTTTTCCTCTTTAGCAATTCCAGCCTCCTAAACAGTTGGATATTAGTAGCTTTATTCGGAATTCCCCTCCAGAATTTTCCGCAGGTATCAAGCACAGTGTCTGGAGGAAAGCGATTTAGCAGAGGACTCTGACTTGACCTCCGAGGGGAGCAGACTTTCGAAAAGGGATGCTCTGTCCCGGGGCGCAGCATGGCCCGATCTGCCCGTGCCCCGACACCTCTCGGCCGGAGCAGTCCTCTGAGCGTGCCCAGCTCCCCAGAAAAGCCCGTGGCTGTGTGACGCTTGTAGCTGCCTTCCTGGGGAACTCCTGGGAGAGTTGCTTTCCCTCTAGTGATACCGTTTTCTCTGCCGTCCCTCCCTCGCTCCCTCCCCGGGATGCCCGGCGCAGGCAAGGGATGTCCCCGCTGTCCCGAACCTCTGCCTGCTCAGGGGGGCGGCAGCGGGGCCCTGCCGGGGCGATGGGGACCGCAACAACAACCGGCAATTCATGTCCAGCCACTGCTGGACCGCTAAAGCGAGTTTGATTTAGGGACCAGCAGCGCCAAAGTGCCCAAACCCGCCTAGTGATTTTAATGAGGTTTTTGGACAGCACTTCTGTTCAAGACCCGCTCGCCAGGGCTGTGTCCCGGGAGAGCATCGGAGATGGTTTGAAGAGCGCTGCGAGGTGCCGCTGTGTCCGCAATCGCCAGGGTACCTGAAAGGGGATGTGAAATCCAGGGAGGGACTTTAACCCTCGAGTACCTCGGGGGATAAACCAAACTCGATTCTGTAAACCAAGCAAAACCAGACTCTCTGGCGTTTCTGTACCGTCTCATCAGATTTACTTTCCATCAGGTTTAGAGTAAGAGACTTTTTGTGCTCTGAGCTAAAATGGAAATATAGATATGTATGGCGAGTGATTTCTGGTAAAAAGCTTTCCCAGGTGAAAGGTTTCCACTCTGCATGATGTTAGCTTCTATTACAGGATTACATTACTAGAAGGAAAAGGTTGGCTCTTCCCGCCCTGCCGCTGTGCCGTACTGGCCTCCGTGTCCTCACGCGTCCCAGACAACGAGGTTCTTCACAAATAAAATGCAAATGAAGCGTGGGCTGAAAGAGTTGGAAAATCTCTACCTATTGCAGGAAAAGCTGTTGCTTGTAACCGACAGCCTTCGGGAGCCCGGGAGGGAACCGCGGCGCTGAGGAGGGGCAGTCGCCAGGGATCCACTGCCTGGCCTCTCTGACCCCAGATCCTCTTTGCTGGCTCTGATCCTCGCAGGACGCGACGGCTGCGGCCAAAGTAGCCCCTGCCCACGGCCTCTCCCACACGAATCTTTTCCCGGGGCTGCTCCACGCGTCCCGGGAACCATTCACTGGAAAAAGCCCCTGAATTTTGGGAAAGACTCTCGCCCCGCCGCCCGGTCGGACACAGTTCCCCACATCAACTCTGGGTCAAGTGCGGGGCGGAGGCTCGGGCTGTGTTGCTGGGCAGTGGGCCCGGCCTTTCTGCTGCCTTCCCCCGCGCACGCCCCGCTCCCTCCGTGGGAGGACTCTTGGCATGTTTGTGTTGTGCGGGATACGCTCTACCTGTTGGTCTTTAGTTTCCCCTGAAGGTAAGAGTGACCTAGAAGAGGGCATGAGGAACCCGGTATGGACCTGGCTTGTGGAACTCGCTGCAGGCGGACCCCCGACCCCCCCGCATCCTCTTGTGGCCAGTGAATTGATTCCAACTTGTCCCAGGGGCTGAAGAGATACAGATCTGTAGCGTGCTCCCTCTGCACGAAGTTTGTCGGGGGGAAAACAACCAAAACCAAAACCAAACCCAAAACCAAAACCAAAACACAAAAAACACCCAAAACAAACCAAAACAAAAATACCCAAAAAAATCCGGTTTTGAAAAGTGGCTACATGGGGCTGGGAAAGGATGACAGACCTTTCCCAGCAGGGTGTTATCGGACCACGTCTCCCAGGGCTGGGCTTGGACTGCTCGGGGAGTGGAGGGGGCTGCAGTGAAAAAAAGATTGGGTAGTAAAATTTATCCATTCTTCTTCACTTTCCTTCTTATTTCTGTCTTTTTGAACTTCTACTTTTCTTCCAAGAAAATGTCGTCTAGGAAAATACACTGACTCAAGGCATTCGCTTTTTAGGACGGATTTTTTTTTCTTTTTGGAACTAGAAGGGAAATGGTTTGCAGCAAGGACAGATGTGAGCATCTGGGACGTGCCTCACTCACAGACAGCGCGAAGGGAGGCCGAGACAGGAACGCAAAGAGTGACCCGACCTGGCATCCAAGGCTCCCACGAGTTTTACCATCTCAGACCAAATTTCTTGAATTATATTTTCAGCTGCTTCTTCACATTTTGTATCTCTCTTACCTGGGTCATTCCCTTGGCCCTTCCGTCGCTCTCTCTTAAATGGATATTTTGCTCTGATAAAACCCCCAGTTCGTACAGGAGACTGCAAGACAAATGCAACAAGTTCGGGTATTTGGCCAATTAACCGTGTTGATGGAATATGGATATATTTCTTTTTCGGCTGGGGGGAAATGTGCAGCTCTCCAGCAGAAGGCTGCATTAAAATTGGAGTGCATTCATAAAGCGAATAAAGAAATCATGAAAAAGAGCTGAAACCCGACCTCTCAAGTACCAGCGCGCTAAACATTAACGCAGTCCAAAGCCTTAAGATGCTTCTGATTTTAGCTCATGGAATCTCTAGCATCGCAATATTTAAAAGCCTGTCAGCACTTCTATTGTCAACTCTTTTTCAAGGACTTTTCGCTTTCCCTCAGCACTTTTCGTGGTGGAAACCTCTAGACTCTAAAAGCACTCCTAAAACCCGTTGGAAGTATTTTCCTGGTTTTACATGGGGTGGCGGAGAAGGAGAGGGAGAGGTTTCTCTGTGATGCACAACGGACAGCAGCTCTAAAATCACTGGACGTCCTGCCTGGAGTAGCGCAAACGGGTTTTAAAACGCTGCAGTGCTGGGAGGTGTGGGAAACAAAAGTTCTCAAGATAGTGCAGAAACACATCGTTATGCTCCCCCAAGTTGCACAGCTCAGGTGAACCTTTCTCCGTCTCCCAAAGGCACCCCTTGGAGAACTCACACAGCCCACGCAGCCGGCCAGCACTTTTTCATTTGAAAGCTACAGAAGAACTCTGCTGACCCGCGAGGAGGAGCAGGGGATGTAGAGGGGATGGTGAGGTGTGGGGGGAATGTGTGGAAGTTATGTGTGGATTTTGGGGTGGCCTGACACCACGGGGCTCCTTGGGAGGAAAAAAGGGTCATTTTGTCCTCAGGGGAACCATGCGTATTCAGTCTGGGAGTCTGCAGGTGAAAGAGAACGTAGCACTCAGTGACATCTAGTTGAGGTGTTAGGGCACGGGTTGGACTCGATGATCTTGAAGATCTCTTCCAACCTAGACACTCTGTGATTCTGTGTGATTCTGTGAAAGGACCACAGGGAAGAGACTCTGGCTGTACGAACTACCCTTCCACAGTCTACCCCACTGCCGAACAGCGGCACGGACAATCTGCAGGAAATGCCCTCCGCAGACTGCCTGGGGTGGTGCCAGGTGCTGTACCAACATAGGGAAGGGTTCGCAGCTCCCGGCTTCCGCTTTCCGTCCTTCCTTCTTTCCCTCTCTGACTGCCATCGCTGCTTTTCCTCATTCCCCTGATCTTATTTCCAATCTTCTCCCTCCATTCTCCTTCAATCCAGAGATCTCCGTTCTGCCATCCCACCTCCTCTTCGCCTTTGCCGTGGGCTCTGGCTCTGCCTTCCCTCCGCCCCCTCACAGTGAAGGGCCTTGGCAGGAGGGCAGCCAGCCCTGCCCTGCCGCGGCTGCCCAGGGCACCCTTTCGGGACACCTCGGCGTGCTACCCGCCCCTCCCTTCCTCTCCGTTTCCCTCTAGTCCCTGCTCCTTTTCCTTCCCGCTCTCCTCTCTGCAGCCTTCCCTTCACTGCACCCTCCCCCCGTCCTCAATCCTTTGGCTCCCTCTAGCTCCGTCCCCTCCCTCCGTCATCCCGACCCCTCCTCCTACGCGGACCCATCCTTCCCTCCGCCCCGGCTGCCGCTGCCGCCCTCCCGCCGCCGCCGCCGCCAGACCCGCGGCTCGGCTCNCCCGCGGCTCGGCTCGGCTCGGCGCGGTTCGGCCCGGACACGCTCGGCCCGGACACGCTCGGCTCGCCGCGCCATGGTGCAGCTCGGGGGCGGCCGCCGAGCTCCTCCGGCTCTGACCGCGCCGCCCGCCTTCAGCATCGACAGCATCCTGCAGCCCGGCCCCCGCCGCCCGGCCAGGGAGCAGGGCAGAGCCCGCTGCGCGCTGCCGGAGGAAGAGGAGGAAGAGGACGGAGAGGGGCCTGAGGAGCAAGACCCCAGTAAAGGCTCCAGCGACTCGGGTACGGAGCCAGCAGCCGCCTCAGGCTGTCCCGCACGTCGGGTCGCAGTCCGGCCCCCACCCAGGCGGTACCTGGGCACCCCCAGCGCCGCCGGGCCGGGCCGGGCCAGCGCACACGCACACACAGGCACAGACACAGACACAGAGATACACAGACAGACACACAGACACAGACACACAGACACAGACACAGACACAGATACACAGGCATAGACACAGACACAGACACGCACACGCGCATGCACACACAAATGCAGACACACGCGAACAAGTCACAGACACACAGAGGTACAGACACAGACACGCACACGCAGACAGACAGGAGGACACAGACACACACGCGCACGCAGGAGGAGGGGAGGCTCCGCGGGCGGACGCGAGGAGATGCCGCACACTCACCAACCTGCTTCCAGGGTGTTGTGCCCCCCTCCCGGCCTCCTGGGGTTGTCTGTCCCGTGCCCAGGAGCCCCTCACTTTCCTGTCATATAGCTGGCAGAGGGATTTCCTTGGATCCTTATGGAAGCGCCTCACTCTTCTTCTCCCCTCTGGAGGGTGTGGGACCGCGGCCAGCCCTCGGCAGCCCCCTCCCCATCCTGTCCCCCACCCTCTCCCGGCGCTCCGCCGGGCCGTGCGTGCATGCGGGGCGGGGGCGCGGGCTGCGGCGGGGACTGATGCTGTGCTTTGCCCTTGCAGGCAGCGAGCCCCGCCGGCTCCGGGCAGAAGGGACGAGCCGCGGCCTCCGTCCCGAGGACGGCGATGCGGGGTCCCCGCTCCCCACGGAGGGGCTACGCGGTCCCGGGCAGCCGCCGCCGCGAGAGGCCGGGGGCTCCGGCGCGGAGAGCGGCAGATCGTCGGCGGGGGGCGGCAGGAAGAAGACACGGACCATCTTTTCCAAGAGCCAGGTGTTCCAGCTGGAGTCCACCTTCGACGTGAAGCGCTACCTGAGCAGCTCCGAGAGGGCCGGGCTGGCCGCCGCGCTGCACCTCACCGAGACCCAGGTGAAGATCTGGTTCCAGAACCGCCGCAACAAGCTCAAGAGACAAATGTCATCCGAGCCCGAGGGCCAGGGGCCGGGGCCGGCCGAGCCCCCCGGGGAGCCGCAGCCCCCCACTGCCGCCTCGGCTCTCTCCTTCCCGTCCCTCTACAAGGACAGCCCCCTGCTCAGTCGTTGCTTGCTGCCGCTGCCTTTTCCCCTGCTCTGCCCGGGCAGCGCCATCCCCTACCTCTGCCTCCCCGGGCCGGGCAAATACTTCAGCCTGGTGGACGGGGACGTATAGCCTCTCCCCTGGCCTCCGACCTTCCCTTGCCGGGGGCCTCCCGATTTTATTTATGACCCCGCTGTGCAGGTGGAGTGTCCGTCTTCGCCACAGCCGCCACCCGGCCGCGGAGGGGCCTCCCGGGCTCCCCCCCACGCGTGTCCGTGGGCTGCCGACACGTTGCTAAAGCTCGGAAGGGCGCTGCCAGCCCGCTCTCCCTCTTGCAGTGCTTTTTCTGTGGTCAGGACGGAGGAGATAACACGGAGCCACCAAAGAAACGGGGACGGTATTACAGGAGGGCCGATGCTCTGCCTCAGTCCATGGGGACCGTGTCCCCGCGTCTGTCCCAAGTGCCGTGGCTTTACCCTGAACCGAGTCACGTTTCATACAGATTGGTAATGGCGAAGGCCGCTCTGTCCTTCTCTATCTCAAACTCTCCACCTCTAATATCCCTCCGAGTAGCTTCTCCCCTTCTTTTACATTATCAAAATGTAGACATCTTTCCTCAGTTCTGGTTCTTAAACTGTGACTTTCATGCTTTTTACCCCTTCGGAAGAAACACCCCAAGAGCTCTCTTACACGTTTTGTGCTATCTGGTTCTGAGACTGGGGCTCTTGTGATGTTTTTACAGAACAAGACAAGCTGTCTCTTGTGCTAATTCCGTCTCCCGACATCTCGTGGGACGATTTTACCTGCTATCCTAGGGTAAAGAAGTGGGGTTTTAAATTTTTTTTTTTCATATCTATCTACATATATATTTGCAAACACTTTTGTCGTCCTTTGGTTTCTAAGTTAACACGCTTTATATCCCAAGGTTGGAAATAAACCTTTTCAGAAAGTTGAAACTCCTGCCTTTTCAATAGTCACTACTAGGTAGTATTAAAGGAAAGGTATTTCCTAAAGCGCATCGATGGTTTTTATCTTACAAAGAAAGAACACAATTTAAAAATAAAAAGACAATCGTGGCATTATGAAATTCACTCTTGCATGCGCGGATGGCAACTCATCGATTTTCCCCGTGGGGAAAAAAGCAGGATAGTTGTTTCGGCTAGATTAGAAGGAGTTTTCTTTCCTTTTCCCACTCTTCTGTTTGCCTTTCCGTGGGCAATTGATGCAGATGCGCAAGGATCCCCCAGCCCAGCGAGGGGACCCCGGCGCCGGCGAATCCCCGCGGCTCGGGGCGGCTGCCGGGCTCGCTCCCCGCCGGGGAGGTGCCGCAGCCGCGGGCATCCCGCAGCCGGGAGCCGAGGCTGGCTCCAGCCGAACTCGGGGAAACGCTTTCCTCGGCTGTCTGAAGTTTTCTCGCCGCTGCGGTGATCTAGGAGTGTTGTTTGACCTCTCCTCTCGCTTTTTAATCCGTTTTGAATCAGTGTCAAGTAGCAAGAGGTGTCTCAGTGGGTCCCCTTGCTCTGAAAAAAAAAAAAAATCGAGGCTGTGGTGAGGGTGGTGTCAGCAAGTGGACAGGCTTAAGGGGACCTGCGGGGTGCACTTCATAGCTCAGGTTTCCCCAAACTTCCACTCCCGGGAAGGTGCAGGCGACGAACTGATGGTCTGGACCACAGGGCTCACCCTTCTTTTCTCGTCTGCATTTGTAATGATAGTTAAAGAAACTAAAATCCTCTGAGTCTGCGAGTTGCTCCGTGACTAAAAAACACATTTCCCAGAGAGATGATCTATGGTTCCTGTTTGTCTGTATTTCATAACTGATGATCTGTAAGGGAACCTTCCTTTGGTTGTTTGTTCTAATATCTTCCATGTCTATATCCCCTTACTTGACTATTGCCACCAGATTAATTAATACCAATAGAAGCAAATCCACCTTTTTCTAAATCCCTACCAGTGCAAGTTTAATCAGATGCAACAGCTACACACTAGGGTCCCTTTCTTTAGTTCTTAAACATGGAACTAAACTTGATTTAAAGACACTGTCCTTCCACATGACTACAGCCTCCTATGTCTCCATGGTGAAAAATAACCATATAAGAAATCGTTATTCTGCAATTAATCTACTTTTCACTACATTTATCAAACAATTTTCAGTCCTCTCCCTGTTTTATCATTTTTCCTTTCAAATTGTTGCTGGAGTTACAGAAGCAACTGAAGGAAAACACGAACTCACGAAAAGGGAGGGAGGTTTGTTTTTTTCAATAGAAACAACGGGAGGGATAGTTCTGCAGGCAAGAGTGGTCAGCACGCGGTCAGGTTTCACAGCTTGCTGCTGACGGACCCGATCGTTAGGAGTTAATGAACAACGAACGCCTGGAACGACCGTGGAGATGGGCGAAGTAAAAAACTACACCCCAAAATATTCATTCCCCATCAAGGTAAAAGTGGCGGTTCTGAGACCACTGGCCAAAAGTATTATCCAAACTCTTGCTGCACAGGGTAACACGGCCAGTGGCAAGGGGGCTTTCTCTGGAGAAAACCAGGTTCAGGACGCATCGGGATTCCCAGCCAAGCAGTCAATGCTGATCACACTGAATATTACTGACATTTCTTTTACAGCTCAAAACAGTTGTGTTTGCAATTATTAATTGCTCCTTACTACAACAGGAGATTACTACAAGCCCCTGTACAGCTAACCTGTTGATGGGAGACTCAAGGAATGAAACAGACCACAACAGAACTAAACAAGAAAAAAGGCAAACAAAGCCCAAACGACCCCCCAAACCAACCAATCAGCCAAAAAACTCCAAACCTCAACAATAACAACGAAAAAAACCCCAAACCCTCAGATCCCAAAAAAACTCTAACGGAGCTAGCAAGTAGTTTGAGGAAAAAAAAAAAATCCAACTAACCAACCAACCAACCAACCAACCAAACCAAACCAAACAACCAATCCCAATTCCAAACAGTGCTAGAGCTGATTAGCTGCTGGAACTGAGATTTAAAAACATGCTGTAAAGGTTTGATGCAATGAAAAGAGGTAGTGCAAATGCTTGAGAAGCATGTGGAAGACACAGTGTTCTTCTATATTGTCTATCAAAAGCTCATATAAAATGATTTTTTTTTGATGATTATTAGAATAACAAGCCCTGCCTGTGTTGGGATAGCCTCTGTGCTAGGCATGGCACATATGTACCCACAGGCTCCCTCGGAATTCTGTATAAACTGATTAGGAAAGAAAGATAAGGGTAAGACCTGGCACCTGAATCTTCCAAAAAAAAAAAAAGATGGTAATTAAATATGACATTTATCAACAGGAAAATATATTTAAAAATCAGTTGGATACATACACAAATGAGCTGTATACATACACAAATGCATTACTCATTGAAAGAGTCCAATAAAAGGGCTTAAAAAATCCCCTCAATCTCTCTCTCCTCCACCTATTCATAATAGCCCCACAAGGCTCATTCTAAGTGCAGCAGCACCAGAAAACTTGATTTTCATATCACCTGTTATGCTGTAAAATTCTCAGAGTTTAGGATGATCAATCATACTGCTTTTCTTGTATGAAAATGTACTGAGATTTAGAAAATTCAATTTTTTTCTGCTGGAGAGTAAGCCTTCTCACCTCTCTGCTCTGTTGGAAGGTGTTGGAAAACTCCCCCAGGACTGGTTTCCCACTGGAGTCTCCCAGTCAGGAGGCTGGACCAGGCACTTTTTATAATTTTGTTTTGTTTTGCTTTGTTGTTCTCAAATCATCACATAAACACCTTGATGGACCAGCACAAGGACAAGGACACTGTCCCAGCCTTGTCGACCCCGCTGCTGCTTAGATTTCTGCTCCTGACCAGGCTGGGGCTCACCTGCATGAGGTGAGGGAAGGTGTGATACAGACTAGAGAGAGAAGAGTTACTCAGCATGGCTCTGTGGCCTTTACTAGGTGTTGATCTAGAATGTGAAAACTTTCCTGCTTCTTCTCTCCTTTTCATGGATTCGTTTATTTTTTGGTGTTTGGTTTTTTTTTTTTTTGGTGTTTTTTTTCTTTTTGTTTTGCTAACTTGAAATGATAACTTGTCTTTTCTTCCATTTTGAAGGAAAGAATTAAACTTACTATACATTTTGTATGTTTGTATGCTAAAGAAGGGTTTCATCTGCCTAGAGGAAGGCTTGCAGTGTTATCCCAAAAAGTAGTAAATTTTCGTGTCCTGCAAGGAAGCCACCAATGATTGACACTAGAGGAATTAGAGGAAGAAACAGGAGGCATAGCTTTATCTCTCAGGGGAGACTCATTTGAATCTAGGCAAGTTTAATAAAATTTAAGGAAGATAAGAATTCATTGCAGAATCCCAGAAGAACAACAACATGGATGACCCAAAATCATCATGAACAAGAAGAAATAATTTTGGAGAGGCACACAGTAAAAATGATCTCTCTGCATCTTCTGTGCAGTGGAGGTCTAACTGCACTATTTTTTGGAAAGCCAGTAATAGTGGCTTTATAGTTTATTTCCTTTTCCTATTCATGTGAATATATGCAGTGGGCTCCTTTTACAGGCTAAACGTGGGCTTGGCCTGAATCTGCTTTCCTGTACAAACACATGGTGAGAAGGCAAAGATGAGACCTCTAGAATATGTCTGACTCAGAGCAGAATTTGTCAGATGGAGTTCTTAAGATCTTTTCCTTTTTGAAGAATCTGAAGTTATAATATCCTCATAGCTGCAATGTGAAATAGTAACCATATTGAAAAAATAAGTTAGGGATTTACTGGAGAGGCTTGGAAATGCCTGAAACTAAGTGTGCATTTACATTTGTCTCAATACTGATGTTGAACATGCTCTGGCATCCTGAGATGTGGTTGTCAACCGGCTCATCTGTCACTTTAAAGTAGAGATCATATAAATAGCTTAAAATAAAAACCTGTTAGGTGCTTATTACTAAAAATAGGGTCCATCAAAGAGCATAAATTCAGGAATATTTAACTTTGTCCTATTCTGTGTTGCAGTACCTGGGAAGTACTCTATTCCTAAAAGGAAAAGCCTTTTATTTCAGAGAAGAATTTAACTCTAGAGAAAAACAGTGAGTTCTGGAATGGGAAATGGAAATGATTGCAATGTAATCACAGAGGGGACAATCACACCTGCCTCTTCTCTGCTCTCCACACATCAATTACATTGGTGCTGGTCTTTATATAAAATACAACAAAGACCAGAAAACTTTACCAGACATTCTAGGAAAAAAAATAAGCTAAAGGAATGTCCAATGTGAACACAGCACAACATTCCCAGCTGTATCATCAAAATCAAGTTATTTAGCACAATAAGCAGTTGAGAATATACAAGCAGAGAAAGTCTGCAAGATCAGGAAATCTGCAGTTAATTAGAAGGAGCAGGAGAGGAAGATATGGACATGCCTGAAGGTGGCTCTAAGGAGGGCAGAAGCACAGCAGCAGTAAGAGATTTTCAAGCAAAATTTTGTTGTGTCCAGCTGTGAGACTTTTAGTCCCTAGTGGGCAATGGAGGCTGCTTTTACCAGCAGCTCTGTGGTCAGAGTATCAAGAGCTGTATCTGGAGTCAGCAACCCAATAAACCAGTTACAAATCATGAGTCTACCAGGACAATTGGGTATTGTGTCAGACCAGAAACGATGGGGGACTTTGAGGGCAAATGTAGTGGCAGTGATGTCTGTGTAAAACACTCTGTAAAACCTCACTGTACAGACCCACCTTTGAATTTTGGTTCCTCGGTCTGCTGCAGTCATATGTATCCTTTGGACAGTGATTTCTGAGCTGTCCTGGTTGGAGCAGAGGCCACCGTAGCCTGCTCAAAGGTTTTTCATCAGTCTGTGAATTGTTACACAGAAAGACATGACACTTTATTAAACAACAGATCCTCTCCCACAGTTTTGATGTTTTCATTGCTTTCACACTTAGATCTAGAGATCAGAAGTATAACCTTTATCTCATCATATGAGAAATCATCTGGGCAAGTTCTTTTTCATGGCTGTCTTCTATTTTGAATTAAATTATTGAACCAGCATGGCTCTTATCGAGTGGTGATGTCATTTAATAATTGATGAAGATTAGCACTTGATTGAATCTGGATTAGCTTTCATCCTGGCTGTTCTCCCCAAATCTGCCAGATCTGGCTCATCATTTCTTTTAACAACCAGCTGTAGGGCAGCTACAAGAACCTCAATTCTCCATATAGATTTTATCTGGGAACAGAAAAAGTTTTATTTGTGACCACTAATGAGAAAAGCAAATTTACACACAGAGCCAACATGACTGTGAGATTGGTGTGAACTCTTAGTTCTCTCTAAATGTCATGAACAAAAATATTTTACTAAAAACAATCCCTGTATGCAGTTATTATATCTTTCTAAAGTAACACCAATGGTCAAGTCAGAAAGGAGTGTTGTCTGCCAGTTAATCAGAATGTTGTCTGCATTCCAGTCCTCTGGGAAATGTAGATCAGCCTACACATGTATAGACTATACTCACTGTGAGATATGTACACTTCCTTGAGTTACTTCTGACAACATAAATATTCCATTTTTCTCTTTTTTTTTTTTTTGTAAATGAATGACAAGTTTAGATCAATTTTGCAAATAAATAGTTGGGACCCATGGATAAATGTCTTTCACTCTTCCCTTGCAATGCTTGCAATGTCTATTGAATCTTTCACCGTCTTACTGAGTTTTAGTAAATCCTTTGTGTGAACTGATAAAGATCTGAACATATCCATGTTCTTTCATGCAAACAGGTTTATAATATCTTTACACTGATTCCCAATTATCAGCTGACTAAATACCTGGTACTCTGGTATTTTCAGGTATGTTTATATGTGTTTTAGCATATAATAAAACACTGAAAAACTCTACATGGTTGAAAAAGCTTTGTTTTTAGCAGTGTCCCACGTTTGGTACCTGTAGGACTGTTTGATGACTTCTGTGTCCCATACAGTGACATAACTCTGCCTTTTTGTGTAGTACAAGGGAAGCAGTCTGGAGCTGTTATGGTATATTACTGTGTAATTTCAGTGTTTGCTTAGAGAGTCATTAATGTGAAATTACAGATGCAAAGAACCCTAATGACTCTGTAGGAAATGTTATGTGGTAGGATGTGCATGTGTTTTTGAAACACGCAGCAATTTGTGGATTTGTAACTAAATATCTGCATTCAATTTCCATTATTAAATAATTACTTCACATATGTGTTTGCTTCCCTAGGCTACCAAACCTGACATTTAAGGGGTAAGGAGAATGGCACTAGTTTGTATATTCTTGTGTTAACAAGCTTTTAATAACTATGTGGTAAAGTTGTAAAATTGGGATGCAGGCAAAATAGATGAAAAGATAACAGCTAAATTAAAAAAGAAGTATGCTTAGCATTGTAAACTTACTGATTGCATCATAAAACCTGTGAAAAAATATCTGTAAAATTCAATTATATTTTCATATTAAGAAGCTCACAGAACTAAAAACATATCAAACAACAGGCTGTTTTCAGACAGCTTCTTAGTATTTCCATGGTGTTATTTTGTTCGTAGAATATTATCATAAAATAATATTTTTTTTGAAAAAAAGTCTGATTTAGAAATGCAAAATATTTTGAAAATAGTTATTAAAACTAGCAACTCACTTATTAAGAAAAATGCCACCTTTAAGGAAACTCAATCTCTCAGTCACTTGCATGTCTCAAGGGGGACAGAGAGTCTACAAGCATTGCTATCAGAAATAGATGACTGATACAGTTGAGGCATCAGTCCCCTCTGTCATGTCATTGGACTCTGATCTAAATCAACGGGGAAATGTCCCCTAATATGCCTACTTGTCCCTTTATTGAAAAATCTTTTGCCCTGGGTCAGATGCCAGGATCAATGAATCCTCATGTTTTCTCTTGAATTCTCTGAGTTCATGTGTGGAAGGGGTTACTTAGGATGGTGACAGCAGCAGCAGGGGACATCACTTGAACTGAAAGCACCTTGCACAGTAAATCTGGCTGGGGATTGCTGTAAGCCAACCCAGAAACATTTTTAAGTGAAAGCAATCTGGGGAGAGACTCTGGCAACTTCTGAAAGGCATGCATATGTAAACATGTGGCTTTTCTCTCTACAGCTGTGTTTTGAGGAAGTGCTATTGTCAGGCTAGACTGGATTATTCTGATCCTCACAGATCTGCTTGGAGGCTGAGTAACACATCTAGCAAACTCATTGGGGTATTGATACCTAAGTAAGTCAAGTGGCTTGGAGCGAGTATCTTTTGATCTTTTTTTATTCTTTTTTTTTTTTTTCTTGAAAATAATATGAGTCCTTCTCTAAATAAAAATGCTGAGAAATGCATGGTTTAATTTGCTGGGTGCAGGACCTGAGGTGTGTGGTACACCAGGCTCTTAGAAGGGGTTAAAGGAGAAGCTTTTCCATCTTGTGAAAGGTTGTGTGTGCTAATTTTCCAGTGCTGTTGCTGCTTTCTGCTACATTGATCAGAGGAATACACAGTTTATATTTTCAGACTGTTTTATACTTTCAGATTATTCCAAACCATCTTTTATGAATATAAAAAACTACAATGAAATGTCAGATTCATAAATCAAACATAACACACTTCCAACATGAATGAAATGAAGGAGCAGAGACTTCAACAGACTTTGCAGGTCAAATCCTTTTCCAGTGTCACACAGCATCAGCTTTGCAAAAATTAAAATTAACAGAATAATATATAGGTCTGTGAAACAGGGTTGATTCCTAAGTAGATTATATATGGCCTTTGCCTATATTTGAGAGTGTGTACATTCCAGTTTAGTTTTTAATAAAATTAATACTTGCACCTGGTACCACTCTTTTCTAGTGGCAGTGGAACAGATCTATAATTGCAATTATTCTCCTCCTGGGTGATTTAGTTCAACTCCCTGTGCCATGCAGGATATTTCCCTACATTATTTCTACTACTTATCTAATCTATTATTGAATAGTTCTGGTGATGGTGCCTCAATTACCTCCATTACCTCTCTCCCAGTGCTTAACGCTCTGTCTGGTATGATTCCCTCCCTCCCCACACTGACTGGCTCGGATTGTGTCACAGCTAGTTTTAGGCTATATTTCTTGGTTTGATTGCTTTCACATTCTTAGAATCCCCCACTTTGAAAAGGTTTACAGTGTCATCAGGACTTGTGTAGTTTCTTCCATCCTCAGGCTTATGAGCTGGTATCTCATCCAGTCCTTCTACCAGTGATGTGGCTTTTCTTTACCCTTTCCTGAAGTATTTACTGTATGTATTCTGCCTTGTTGTCTTCCCAAAAGCACAGACAGAATGTTCCTACTGCAGTGAAGTAGTACCTAAGCTGGTGATGTACAAAGTTTAAAAAAGTTTCCAATATCCCATTTTTCTTCATATTTCAGTGACACAATACACTGCAATATGATGATAATTCTATTGTTTTTGTTCAAGGTCTGTGTTTTAATATGTTGCTTAGATTTATTTATAGAGTAAATCTTTTTATCAAGCCACCTATACACCTATCTCCACACCCACCCACCTCTTGTCTGCCTGTCAATATATCTATCTCACTCTCACTCCTGCTGTGCAATCTCTCCATAGTCTATTGACATCACCACAGATTTTGCTCACTGAAGCAGATCTCTGACTCCTACCCTTAATTTCAAATAAGCAGCACTTCTCTCAAGAGCATCTGCCAGTGACGCCACTACCCTAAATATTATGTCCAAGGGAAAATGCTAAAGAAGAAATATGGTTTATTATGTGTTTAGCATAGCAAAATGGGACCCATCTTGGCTATGACCTTAATGCTGACAAACACAAATGTATCACACATGAGTGATGGTGCTGATGATGGTGTGGTCAGGGATCCTCTGCTGAGAAAGCATAAAGTAACTTGAAATCTACTCCAATTTTCTCACCGTGTGTGCTGGAGAACAAAGTCCAGTTAGGGGGGTCCTGGATGTCACCACACACAGATATGCAAACCAGAACTTTCTTCTATCTGTGAAGATTTCCAAGATTTCTATGGTTGCATACATGGTCTCTATTACATCTGCATGTTACACACTCCTGAGCATTTTGCTGTGCTTCTTGATGACCTGTGAAGAGATGGGCAGAGCAGCAGGATTCCTTAGGGCAGAAGGTGGAAGATGGATATGAGGGGAGCACACACACCAGGAGGGCTGGCTGACCTCTAGGAGAGGGGTAGTGGGGACTCAGATTTGGGGCAGTTTCCTTGTATCACTGCTGTGGGAGTGATACAAGTGACAAGGGCTGTCAAGTGTGAATTGCATAACCTGCTCACCACTCAGGAGTGGTGCTGGTGCCCTCCCACTGCTTCTGACCAGCAGATCTAATTCTGTCAGGATGTCAGGGCACTTCAGGGCTTAATTTGGCCTTATATAATCTATATTGCCTTGACATGCATTTAGTAGGCAATATTTAACCACGGATGAAAAAAACTGAAGAGGAGAGAATTACAGAAGAGAGAGAACTTACCAAGCTGCTCAGGGTTATGTGGGAAATCTGTGACAGGGTGAAGATGAGATCCCAGGCTTACAGAAGTTTGATATCCTGACAGGTGTAAGACAGTCTTAATGTCTAGAATATCAAAGTTCATGTTTCCTTTTTATTATTTCCCCTCAGACAAGGGATACTGGCTATAGATCTGGTGAAAACACTTTCAACAAAATATTTCTTTAAATGTAGAGGCTGATTCATCTGAAATCCATCATGTGAAAGGAAGTATTTGGCTAAAATTATTGGCTCTTAGTCAATGCCATGTTCTGGAAACATGGCAAAGTCATCAGAGTTTTTAGATGCAAGATTTTCAAAATGACAAGTGTTAATTTTGGGATTTGAAACAATGCTTTTTTTCTGAAAGAGGAAAGAGAATTACAGATCAACTGAATGAAATTTCAAATGTCTGAAGTAGAAACAAACTGTTGAACAATTAGATAAACTAATTTTCAAATATCTGTGATTATTTTTCTATTATTGACAGATTTATTTGGAAGACAAATATTTTAAAAATCACTATTTTTTGGACATGTAAAATTATTTCATTAACAGATTAAAAAAATCAATGAGGATTAAAGAGGAGCAAAGTTCAGATCCTTCTGAGCATTTTTCTCTAATTTCACCATCCAAAACTGTGTTTGGTTCTTGTATTTAAGGCTGTCTTCTTATCATGTTAGGGGCCAACCCAACCCAAAGTCATGCTTCGGGTTCTCAAGTTATCTGTATACCCACAAAATCCAGACCCCACAGCCACGTTTTACTGCACAAGTAAATGCATGAAGACTGTTCAAGCAGTATTTCCAATGGCAGTATGGTGAAATCAATGTTGATTTTAATTATGTTTTGGAGGTATTCCATGGATTAGCTCACAAGAAAAAAATTGAGGATGAGTTCAACATTACGTGTACAAGTGTAAGAAATGGAGTCTGACACAACCAGCAAGAAATAGCTCTGCATAGCCCAGCTTTGTGCACTTTGAAAGAGCTTCATGGCCACTCTCTGGAGTGTGAGAAATAAAGGTCTTAAGTGTGATTGCAAATCTGTTAAGAGTTTACATGTTTCTCCATACTTTGGTTATTGTTCTCTGAAGGGAGTGAGAAATCATGCTCTTTCTTCATGACTTAACCAACCCTGCTGAAGGAGTAGCACAGAGTCACATTTTTTATGAACGGCTGAAATAATGTAAACTCTAGAGAACTTGGAATGCAGAAACAGAACAGAGCAGAAGTTTTCGCACTCCGGGGGAGGAGACTTAAACTTGTTTCAAAATATTTTAAAATCTATAAATATCAGATCTACTGTCATCAAAATTCAAATTGTAGATCCCAAGAGGAAAACATGTTGTCATTGGAAATCATGTTTCTTTAATAGTTAAGGAGTAAATTCTGCAAGCTCTCCAGATGGAAAAAACTCTTGTTGGAGTAAACCTGAGAAAAATGTTCCAGAATTGGGACCCCACTTGCCTTTAAAGCAAAATAAGTACCAATGGCATGAAAAGTAACTACCATTAGTAAAGTAGCTATTACGCCAGGAACCAAATAAATGAATCCCAAAAGAAGTCAGAAATTCACAGTTTTAATTGGCTTTGTTTGAATGGAAAGAGAACTCCAAAGGAGGGGAAGAGAACAGCACATTTTTACAATATTTGGAGAAAGATTCAGTGAAAGTTACCAGTTTGTATAACTACCAGTGACATTTCTTTTCTGTTAGATTAAAATTTGTCTAATTTACATTATAACTTATATATTGGTTATTAGCAATGGTGATATTCTGGTTTTAAATGAATATGATCAAAATGAGTTCGTTAAACCACCATCAAAACAGATGTTTGTATAGAAAATATAGAGCAGGTCAAACTGGCTGAAAATGTGTGATGTGGATTAAAGTTGATCTCAGTGTAGTGGATGGCCACTTCTTATCAGGTGCAAGGATTTAAAGCTGGGGTAACTTTAGCGAAAGCAATGTGTCTGTTCCTGAGCTGTGACAGAAGGATTCACACCACAGTCTGGAGCTGCAGAGAATTCAAACTTCATTTCTTCAGGCTTCATGGACAAACGGCAGAGCTATGAACTAGATCCTATGTAAATAATTAAGCTTAAGTGATTAGAACATTTGTGACATTAGTTATAGATAATTTAGTGTCTATAATCTAATCTGATTTACTAATGAACTCTTGATTTAACATCTCTTGTTATCTGACACGCCTGGCTGAGTATTCTTAAGATTTCTGCTGAAGGAGGGACCAATAAAAATTCACACTGTTGTTCATACTTATGTGCTTGTTTTACAGACAAACAATTGATATAATCAGCCACTATACTCAGATTTTTTTTTCTGTGGAGAAGAGACCTTAAATGTAGTTTCATTGTCTGTCTGAAGACTTTCTGGTGAAAGAAGATGTGGTCTGACTTTGCCCTTCAACATGTTCTACCTGTTTGATGTCTGAACTCAATAGAAAAACAATCTGGAGGCTTCTCTAAGTAACAGTGCTGGAGAACTGGTCCTTGGCCACATCTTGATTTAGTGAGGACATAAGATTGACTATCACAAGTTCTGTTCTGTACTGGACCTGTCCAAAAATCTAGTTCTGTGAAAATATATCTAATAAGATTCCTAGCTGAACACAGCATTTCCCCAATTTATTCATAAGTCAACCAAGGAATCCACATATGTGTTTCTACAGTCTATCCTTATAAAAGTATTCAGTAAGTACTTACATGGAAGAAAACCCTGCTGAGCTAGTTAATCATTATTTTGAGAGCAAAGAAAAAGGAGAGCTAAACTATAATTATAACCTTGGTGATAATGTATGTAGGAATCTTTCTTAATCCAGGCTAATCTTGTTCCATGTTCTTGCCTACTATAAAAATCTGAACGATTTTTGACAAGATCCAAAGTTTTGTCAGTTGTTAAGAATTAATTGAAAAAATTACTAGAGCACAGCAGCCATTTCAAAGGGACTGACCCAGAACCAATTAGAATTTTGTAACAATTGACCATTCACCACAAAACAGTTATCATGAGCTTTGGCCTCTGAAGTGTGGTGTTGGGGGTGGGGGAGAATCAGATTAAAGAAACTTTAATTTTTCCCCCTTTAACTAAAATATCGTTAGTAGCAGCTTTCTCAACACAACTATCAATCAACTTAGCTGGGTTTTAAAGGCTGTGCTCAGCTTGCAGGAACAGCAGTACAGAGTATAATGGATGCTTATCCCCTGGCTTTAGATGATACACAATATAGGTTACTATCTTGAAAAAACAGGTCAGACATAGGAACATTCTTTATCAAATTGCTGTTGACAGCCCAAACAAGAGATTGAAGAACACCACAAAAAGGTTCTTTCATCTAAAGACAACAGAGTTTATAATTGGTCATTCTTTCGTCCTTCATCCTCTCCTCAGCAGGAAAAAGAAAATTCCTGGTGCAGTTTCTTGAACATGGTCAACACGAGGGTAGGCTGGTGTACACTGAGAAATAGGTTCAGTGTTCAGTCTTTTCTCTTAATGTTCCAGCTACTGATTGGGCAGGAAAAGCCAACAGTGGTCTTAAATTTTGAAAAGGAGTGAGAACAAGGTACAACTTTCTGCAGGATTATCAGTATTTTGGGACAACAAATATGTGATTGCTTTGAAACACGAAATAAAATCAAAGTCATAAGTATTTGTCAGATTATTCTATAGTATGTGTAATATCCTGTCTCCTTCCTTGAGTCCAAAGAAAATATACTTAGTAGGTACACAACATAGAAATATGTTGTACACATGAATAGAAATTAAATACATAGAAATATGTGTGTGATCACATCATATGTTTTACTATATACTGCATATGTGCACACATATAAGTATAAAAACATGAAAATATTAGACAGATTAAAAAGGATGCTAAAGTCAAATATTTAGTGTTGAAGACTTTTTCCAGAGGATCGTTACATTTAAGATGAAAAAGAAAACATTATTCTGATTTTCTGCCTGTTTCAGGCTGTTAAATTTCACCCAGTTAACTCTCATTTAAGTTGCCTGGGACTAGTGATGCATATTTCCAGGAGATGTTTGCAAACTTAAGCTGAAAATACCAGAGACTGAAATTTTACTGTCCCCTTTGGTGTTTCCCTCTAACAGTCAATCTTTCATGAAGAATAGCTAAAAAAAAAAAAGAGACGAGAGCAATTAAATCACTGTCCCACAAACACTTACACTTTTGCTTACCCTGACACATGTGAGTAGCTCCACTGAACTCAATATAAAGAGAAATCAATAGAGCTGGTCATGTGTAACAAGTTAAATATATGAATAAGTGGGTTTAGATTTAAAGCCTGAAATTGGCTTGGAAAACTCTACAATAATATTTTTGCATATTTTATAAATGAAATTCATCCTGAAGAAAATTCATCCAAGAGATTCAGAGTTCATTAATAGATCCACGAAAAAGCTCAGCTCTGACCATGTTTCTTTAGCTCTGGATCAGTGTTCTCACTGGCAATAGCAAAAAAACCCCAAACTGCACAAGGTAAAGATCCATATGGGTCTGTAAGCATGTTTCCCAAAAGGAGCAGCCACCGTAATGGCTCAATGCCAGCTAGAAAGGCAAAGCCCCTCAGCTCGGTTATACACCTGCATAAAATACCTGTCCAGGAACTGAGTTCCATTTGTGGCAGGCACAGAATAAAAACACTTGTTACAAGATTTAGAGAGGGGAAAAGGCTGTTGTGTGCTTTTTAAGAACACATAAAGGCCTTTGCTGGCAAAGGAGACCTCTGCAGGGAAACTCTCTGGGTTGGAAGCACAGGACTGCACAGCCTCCTTGTTTTTGAAGGTAAGCAAACCAAGTCCTGGATGATGGGAAGTTTTCTCTTTTTTAGGGTGACTTATAGCATGAGGTCTTCCCATCTTTCAGCTGGAGGTTGATATTGGTAGTTGCTACGTGGGAATAGCTAAAGAGAGAAAGTTTGTGACAAATCAAGGAGCCTAAAGGTGCTTTACTTCTTTGGGTTTTTCCATACAGCTTGGGAAATTTGCAGACTGCGTTCTATATTGTTTTACTGTATGCGGTTTGAGTAAAATAATTCCAAGATAGTAATGAATCCTGTAATCTCCTTCCTATGAAATTCGGGGTGTTTAAAGGCAGGAGAGGGGATGAAATTTCATTTGAAGTAAAGCTTTGACCATTCTTAGTGGCACAGCACTGCCCAAACACCTTAATGGAGCAGGGGAAAAGGAGATCTGCAGAATGAGGACCTCTTGGCTCCCTTGCTTATGCAAAGAAACAATGTGGGAGCCTCACTCAAGCTTGGTTTCTAGATGAGCATAATTCCAGTCACTTCAGTAGATTTATTTCCAATTCATTCAATGTCATTGTGAAAAGAAACAGACACAAAGTTTGCTTTGGCACTGCACATTGTGTTGCGTCACTGTCTAGCAAGCTTCCCATTGCACGTTTTTTTCAGAAGGATGCATCTGCCAGCCCAATACAAACAAAAATAACTTCCATGTGTCTTATGCTAAAGCTAAATGAGAAACGTGATGCCATATCAGTGCTGTCCATTCAGGACTTAAAGCCCTGTTGCCTTATAAAAGAAATCAGAGACACTGTATGCAAAATTTTTCCTTTCCATATTAAACCATAAAGGTTGGGATCAAATCCTAAATAGCTTCCATTCAGATAATTTTTATTTTTGCCTGGCATTGAGACCTTTTGTGCCATTTTGCCATACTCCTCTCCACAGTGTAATCAGTCTTGGAATAATTTCTGGCCTTATTTTAATGGTCATAACTTTAGTTATGTTATGTTAATGAGTCAAATCCTGAAAATCTCAGTTTGCATGCAGTCTGGAAAACCCATGATGCTCCAGAGGTTGTGCAGACTCCCTAGAGAACTTTTTATGACTTAAATGTTTATTTTTCCTTGCTTTTCTTTTTATCTGATCTGTTTCATGCATTTATCCACCAAGTCTTTGATTCTGTGTTGCTCTACTCATTCTTAAGTCTTAAAGCCATTGGATGCTCTCAATCAAGTTTTCTAGAAAAAGTTCTATTGTATTCCTATGCTGGGAGCAGAGTGCAGTTTGCAGGATTCCCAGATTTTGCTCTCAGACTGTTCAGTGCAGCCTTGTTAGCCCTGTCTTGAGCTCACCCTCCCTCTGTGGGAGCTGGACTGTGAGCTCTGAGACAGGCCAGTAGCTGCTTCCATGCAAGTGTTTCAACTGGAAAATTGATTCAAAACTCAACCTGCCACAATAAAGTGTGTTTTGTTTGGCTAATTTGTCATCTGTGACAATATCAATGAAGTGATAGCTTGGTGGCAGTCTAAAACAGATTTTACTGCTCATCACTGCTGATCTAAATAAGTGAGAAAAATAGTGTGTTTTCCCTGATCTGTAAAGGGAGGGGAAACAAAGCAAATTTCTACCAGAACTAAGAGCTAAAACAAGCCCAGTGAATAACAAGTTGTGTCTTACTCCCCAGCCCACCCTCATCCTTATGACTGTCACTTGTAGGTAACTTTTGCTTTTCATGACTGCAGGAACAGACTCTTAATTTGGATTCTCATTGGACTTACCTCCCTTTTTCTGTGATTTATTATTCACCATAAAGCTGAGAGGCTGTGAGGGCCCACGTACTCCATGACAAGCTGATGCTGTTGTGGCATCTCACTATGTCACACTTCATGTCAGGGAGCAGATAAGGGCATGAGGAAACATGAAACAATTTATCCATTACTCAAAAGTTACAGTCTATGTCTCATACTATAAGTTCCTTATCCACCTAGAAGCTTTTCCTAGTGCTATTTTTTTCTCATGTTTGCCAGCTAAAAGGGGTGTTTTACAACCCTCATCAGCTTCACTGAATGACAGACCTCCCATCTGTAATGCTGACTGTAATGGCAATAGCAGCAGTGAATGAAATATATATTCCTTATTCTGTTATTCTAAGGAAGTGATAAAATAGATAAGGCTTGTGAGTTGATGCAAGTTGTAGCTGCCATTGTTGCATTTCCTTCTATGACATTCTCTTTTATTGTGATTAATACTGAGGTTATATTATTTAGCAGTGCATGATTGAATTTTTTTCCCTCTGACTGTTTCTGCAGGTTTGAATTATGGGATGGAGTTGTAATGTACATTTACCACAATGTCTTTATGTACTTCCAGTTGTAGCAGAGAGCAGCTCACAAATAACTCATGAGAGTTTGCCATCTCTTTTCTATAAGAGGAATGCCTAGAAAGGGACTGTGATTACCCCAATACTCATTGTGAGAAATCAGCTATCCCCATCTAAATAAACAGTGTTTGGAGGTTTTCAGTTCATGCATTGTGTTCAGCCCACATGCACACAAGAATTCTCCACACAAGAATTCTCCATGGGAGTTGCTGATCAGTGGTAATTGCTCAGGTAAATAATGTATTGTTGAGCCCATGTCTGTGTGTGCCAGTGAAGATTTATGAATGCAAACAGGGAACGTGGCTCCTGAGAGCACTCATGGTAAGTCTCAGGATTTGTTTTTTCCAGAGTGCCTCTGCTTATGAAACCTGAAGGCATAGATCAATTATGAAATATCTGGATATAAACACATATGAACACATACGATTTTTCTATAGTACAAGTGAATCACATATGATTTTCCTATAGTACAAGTGACTGGAGTCATCACAGAACAGCAATGAAGGTTTGCCTTGAATGGCCAGCTGCAGGGGAAACATTGCTGCTGGAGAGATGATACCTAGATGAAAATCTTGTGATCATACTCTGGACTTTAGGCTTGCTCAGAACCCAAGGAAACAACAGTAGAAAAAATGCTGAAATGTCACCACCAAGGAAAGAAAATATAAAATTAGGCAGAAAGGAAGCTAACAAATCAACACACTCTTACCCAGAATAAGAAACATTCTGCAAATAAAGCTGTGGTGTGAAACATGGGTGCTGCTAAGAATAATTTGAAATATTTGAAGGTGGAAATTAAAAATGAGAATGTTAAATTTTGCAGCATGCTAAGAACCCCACCAAGGTGCTGAACACTCTTAGCTCTTGACTTAAACTGTCCTAGGGGTATTTACAGCTTCACTGCCTCAGATTCCCACAATGTCCATACTCAACTCATTGTCAGGTCTGTAGTAAGAGGTATAGACAGCAGAACAAATAACAAGTTTGGATATAAGGGGTTTTCCTTCCAGTTGATTTTTTTAAAATCCATAGTAAATACAAACTCTGAGTACCCTGAAGGTTTTCTGTGCCACTAGGAAGAAAGGTATGACTTGGTAGATGTCAGGGAGCTCTGGAGGTGGGAGGCTGGAGGCAAGATCTGTTCTTACTGGTGACTCTCTGCCTGCTGTGGGGAAAGAGGATGAATTGCTCAGGTCCTGTTCACCTGTGAACAGGCTCCCCATGGCAGTCCTCTGAAGCACCCCTCAGACACTGAGGACAAGCTTTCTAAAGGACTTGGACCTCTGCTCCTCCTACCCTCCTGACTTCCTGGTGTGAAATACCCCTCATATGCACTATGGCTGGACTACAATTGCACAAATGTATCACAAATTAAATATGTTTGCTTCAAATTGACTTTAATCCAAATTTAAATTGGAGTCCATTATGGCAAACAGAGAGAGGAACCAAAAAGGCAGCTTTGAACAGCTAGGATAGAGCAAATGTCACATATTTTGGTTGCTTGCAGCAACAGCAGCAGACTGTTTGTTCCTGACTGTAGGATGAGGTAAGAGTTCACCCCAGTGCTCAGCTGTGTTTCCATGGTCACCCACACAAACAGATTCAGGTTATGGGGTGAAGTTATGGAGCTGCATGGGAGAAAGAAAAGGCAGGAACGCATGTGGGCAACCTGGAGGTTAGGAAGTGAGGTCACAGTGTTGAATGGAGAAGGTAGAAACAGATTCTCTTCAATGACACAGTGCTTTCCAGGTGAAAATATTAGACAGTTTGAAACTGTAATTCCTTGTATTTTCCCCTCAAAAAAGTGAATTTTCTGCACTATAAATATGATGGGAGACATCCGTAACTCCTTTTTATTTTTGATCCAAGTAAAATGAGGAAGGTTGGGTTGAATAAGACCAAGAAAAGTATTTTTTCATTCAGTCTGGATATCTGCATAAAGAAAATTTAAATAAAATAGCACTTTTTTCCCCCTGAGAAATGGTTTCAGTCAAAATAATTGAGATCAAAAGTTTGGTGCATCACTGACATAAACCAAGAAATGTTTATCTTAGAAACTCAGAAGGTGACTCAGATGTATTTTCCTCATCCAAATTAAAACCTGTTGCACCTGGGCTTCTTCCTTTATTTGGCACAAAAGGCATAGCTGCAAGCACTTTGACAATAGAAATGAAATGAATTATGGATTTATCATGTCATAGTTAGGAAATCTACTTATAGGTATACTCGGGTCATTTGGCATCAAGTCAGGGCTGAGGGGTTTGATGAGGATTAGGAGGCTCTTTAAAAGGTTGAGTCACCTTGGATGATGCATCAGTTTAAGAAAGTAAAACTTTTTGTCAATATTGTAAGAAAAAATAAAGAAGTTGATCCTTCAGCAATTATTTTTGGCATAAAGGAGAAAAGAATACAAGTACTTGTGCAGCTGCAGTTCTGCCTGTCCTTGGGGCACCTCTCTAATGGGTTGTGGTGGTGGGAGCACCTCTCACACCCCTTTTTTCAAGAAGAGCAGCTCAAACAAACATGCTGGGTGTCTGCCTTGCACCCAAATGTTGAACAATTATAAGTATCTTTGATGTGCTTCTATGAGTCCTTTGGATCTTGTGTCTTTCTGGAAGCTCACATGACCCTGTCCCTGAAGCCTCCACCAGCGCTGAAAGTGCTAGGACCTCTGCTCCAGAGAGATGTCCATTGCTGCTCTGCTTCTTTCAGCAGTCCTAGAAACCTGTCCTTTGGGATATTCTGGGATTAAGGAAGTATTTCATACTGTATTGCAGCTACTTTCTCTGGTTTCCCCTTCAGCAGGAATATGTTAAAAAGGCATTCATGGAAAGCAAGTTGGAAAAAGCCCCAGAAGAAATACAATGGCCTGTTAGGAACATTTTTACAGAACATGAGCTTGCACATTTTTGAGTGGTCTGGTCAGCACATGAATGGCAACAAATGTAGACTTGCTCCCATGTTTTCTCACTATGTCTTAACCAGGCAACATAATTTGCTCAGATGAAGTTTCCCATCGCTTGTCCAGCTTTGTGTTATCTGCTGGTTTTTTCTTTTACACATTTTTTTCTGCTTAGCTGATATATGGTCAGGCTGGATGTGTTCAAACACAGGAGAAGGCAATGCAAAACACTCAGTTAAATGGTTGCACGATATTACCAGTTTCCAGATTTCTTCAAAGTGTCAGAGCTATGAACAGAGGGCTTCAGGAAGCAATGGCTCTCTTCAATACTGTGGTTTGAACTAACATCCTCATATACTGGATTTGTCTTTCTTTTCTAAATAAAATAGTTTAAATCCAATAAAATATAATGTAAACATTTAAAAAATAAAAATTCAGATGCATTTTTCATGCGGATGAAATATTTGGATTCTTTATGTTAGGAAAATAGCTGATTAAGGCAATCTACTTCCCCTTTTACCTTAATCAGCTCAATGTGCATAAAAAGTCATCTGACACTTGAATCTGCCAACTTTGGCTATTATTTACTTTTCTGGTGGAATTAGTGGGCACCTCAGAGGTCTGAGAAAGGATTCAGTGAAATCAGGAGAATTAAATATCCTCTGGTATTTTAATCTAGCTGTGGTGACCACTCTGTGGATTTCAAGCTCCATATTCTGCTTTTTGGAGGCAACTGAGTTAAATACCTCTTGTCTGAACCAGGGTGGAGAATGTGGTCCTGATGCACTCTCAGCTTTCAAAGAGAATCCTTCCCATCAGCTTTATTCCTGCTCAAAGCTTGCAAAGCAGGTGAGTATTCATGACCTATTTCTTACCTTCCTGCTGTGCCTAAACAAAAAGGAAAAGAGCTCTGTCTGTGCCTTATTTTCTTACCTTCTCCCTTTCTGAAGCCCTGAACAAGCAGGCTTCCCCATAATTTCCAGGGGAAACACTCTCCACAAAGCTGCACAGCCTGCAATGCCAGCTGTGAGCCCAGAGCAACGCTCGGAGGTAAAGGGAGACAAAGATGGTGCCTTTCCTAATGAGCTTCCATTAATGGATAATTTATAGTGAGGATAATGAAAATATTGATTTGGGCTCTTTAACTCTGAAATATTACGTTTAGCTTGAGGCAATAAAGACTGTTTGTTATAGTGAAGATAATGACACTGGGGAAGCAGCAATGCTTTTTGTTATCTATGGGTTTCCACGCAAAATAGGGAAAAAATATTTTCGAAAGTCATGAAGCTATGAAGGGCAAGGGATTGATTTTTATAAGAGAGTACTGCTGGTATTTCTAGAGAAATCCCTTACTCAATGACATTTAAGGATAGGAATAGTGTCTCAAACACATGGCAGTCCCAAGCATCAAGGCCATAGATGGTGGTACAGAGATCCTCTGGTGAAGACTGGCCTCTCATTTGGAAGAATCATTTCTATTTGTAGATATCCTGATTTGGAAATGAACATTAGGAACTGAGGAGTCTCCAGAGTCTCAGCCTTGTGCCTACAAGCTGACAGATGGCTTTGCCAGGCACTTCACTGTCTGACTGTACAAAAACAGGGTGTACCATAAGCTCAAATGCAGGCTGCTGCCTTTGGAAAAATGGATCCTTCTGCTTGTTTACCAAAGAACTGTGATTATGCCTCTGATTTATCTCAAAAGGCTGCTGGGAAAGTGCACCCAGTGATGTTTGTAAAATGATATTGCTGAATTGAAGCAGCTACAGTTTGCATTGAAGAGAAATGCTTCTATGAAACTTACTGATATTTTCAGAAGATGAATCTGAGTTCTCAGTATTTTCTCTGCATGATGTATAACTTACTGATCAGTCTTTTTCTGCTGTTTCCAAAGCATTCAACAGCTTGTCATGGCCTGTATGTGAAGGGCTGCAGCATCTGACACTGCTATGGTCCCACACCAGTGGAGAATGCTGAAGCAGACTGTACACAGATAGAAATAGTGCTGGCTATTAAATGGGAATAGCTAGATCTATTTCCATCATTTGGTCTCCTAGAGTTTTGACAGCTTGATCAAACTAATGAACACAAAAGTGACAGACATATTGGTTCACTAATATTAGGTTACCAATCTTTGCCTTGAACCCCCATTAACGCTTCTTCCCTTGCCTGCTAATGCGAGGATAACAGATAGCAGCCAGACTTTCTGGCTCTACCCATGTGCAAAACTTCTAAACATTGGGCCATTTTTGTCTCCCACTGCACTTTGCTATGAAACCACAAGGTTAACACGACCTTCTGGCCCATTCCATTTTGTGTCTTGTTTGGAATCGAGCTTTGTTAGGGACAAAAATCTATGTTATATTCCATCTGATCAAAGTACTTCATGCCATCTGTATTCATTTAGCAATATCTAAGACTAGAGATCATTACAGTGGTATTTTGTACATAGTATTGATTGCCTTCATTTGTAGCTCTTACAGACACTATTCAGTTTTAAAGTTGAGCATCAGATTTCCCATCTGCAATCTCCAGGTGCTTTGTTTCCCACCCTCCTCCTTCCACAGAAGCTTTCAAAGACTCTATTTGAACTATCTCCCTTTAAAATGTTTGAAATACTGTTGCATATTATACATCGCAGTTATCTTTTCATAATTTCATCTGTTGTTATATTGGTTGTTTCCCAATGTCTGCAGTGGAGAAATGTGTTTAAATCTATGATTTTATTCATGTCTCCAGATGTATGTGCTTTGTGCTTTGTTGCTATTTTTAGCAGTAGCTGTACATTTTGCATCACTGGAGGGTGTTGTTATGGAGGAGATCCCTATTAGTTTAGCTCTGTATTTTTGTTCTGCTTGTGTTCAGCTCCTGCTTCAGAGCTGGCAGCATGGTCACAGACCTGTCTACTTGCATCTTGGTACGAGTAGGTGCTCAAAGCCAGCCTAACTGACAAGTAATTAGATGAGTTCTGGCCATAGAAATACATGTCAGTGGTAAAGGAAAAATTACTGAAGCATGGGGTATTTTCAGCAAGCATGGATTTTGCACTTCAACATACCAGGTGAAAATGTAAAGTGTTTTTCTAGTTAAGCCTAAGAAGATGAAACCTACTGTTTTTGTTAGAAATAGTTCAAAAGGAAAAAAAAAGTAATATAATTGAAAAGATATTAATTAACATTGTTTCTGCCTGCTACCATTTAGCAGAAACTTCTGCAAGGGTTAATCAGATTGTGGCTCAGCAAAGCATTTAAGCACAAAATCAGGTTTAGACCTGTGGATAGATGTATTTATCTTCTGAAAAGCAGACCATCACCTACACCAAGAGAAAACATGTTTGATCCATTAATATCTGTTAAAAGTTACAGAATATCTAGATAAATCTGTTGTGAAGGCTTGGAATGGCAGCATCCATGTAATCATAGACAGGATTTCTGTCACTGACACTGAGGGTGAGTTTCTGAGCCAGCAAAGTCTTGGGAGGTGCTCGTGAGAGCTACTGTACAAAACCAGAAACAATTCCTGATAGGAACAGGAACAAGTGGATATCCTCAAAATGCTTCAGAATATTAACAGCCCTGTACTTCCAAATCAGTGAGAGGAACACACTTTGGGGTAGTAGCTTTTTATTTATGGAATCATATCATAGAAGTATAGAAAGGCTTGGGTTAGAAGGGACATTAAGGATTGTCCAGTCCCAATCCCCCTGCCATGGGCAGGATGCCACCCTCTAGAGCAGTTTGCTCAAGGCCCCATCCAACCTGGCCTTGAACACTTTCTGGGATGGAGCAGCCACAACTTTTCTGGGCAATGTATTTGGGTGCCTCACCATGCTCTGAATAAAGAATTTCTTTCTGACATCTAATCTAAACCTCTCCTCTTTTAATCTTAAACCATATCCTCTTGTAGTGCTGATGTACCTGCACGCACCTTGCAAGCTGCAGTGCTCTATCCCTGGGGTAAGAGCAAAAATGGAAGGTGCCTGTCCTCTCTGTGTGTTTGGCAGATGTGAGAGGGTAACCATGTCTGTAAATCTGCTGCCTCTAATGTGACTCTGGGGAGTCTCTTCTGGAGCATCTGTAGAAGACCCCATCCAAAAATGAATGTTCAGAGAGTCTGCTCCTATCCTTGGCTCCTCACTGCCATGCATGGCTGATTAAAAACCTGCTGGAGTACAAAGCAGAAATGGCTAGATGTCTATTTTTAATGGCTTGAATGCACTTCAGACTTAAACAGATTAATTTTCAGAAAAAGATGGAAAGTCAACTGAAAGATTTAGTGAAGATTTGATTTATTAATTATCAGACACCTGGCCTGTAAAATGAAATTTAGTGCAGGCAGCACTGAGTTGGATGAGCTGTTTGGGTAAAAGCTGTATCTGGATAACAGCAGAATTGTTTTCATTGCTGTTCTTTAAAGGGTTTTGGATGGTAGAAGAGCAAATTTGCAGAAATAATTAATTGCTACCAGTATGTGTTTTAATAACCTTAATTGTAATAATGACAAACCCAGGAAACAGATCTTCAAATGCCAATGAAAAGATTGATTATTTCCATAGGTGTGCTGCATAATTCTGTAAAGAATAAAAATGCATAGGAAAGATTTGCAAGAAACTATTCCCTGCAAACAGACAAAATTTATCAAGGAATGTCTAAAGACAATCAAGCAACTATTTTGATATAATTGATTTCAATAAAACATAAATCATTGCAGAATTGTAAATGTCTTCCCTTTTTTTTTCCCTGTCTCTTCCTGAATAAATTAGTCCACATTTCCCTAATAAAATCCTTCACAACCACAGTTCCCATATGTAGGGCAGTACTGAAATAGTGATATGATTGCTCATCACTTGGATTGCTCACGCTTCCCCTCTGCTGAACACCAGGAACAGACTACTCTAAAAAGCATTAAAAACAAATGGCTGCCCCACTTCTAGGGCAGGTTCATTCACTGAAAGAGAGGCATTGAACGTGTTAAGAAGGTTATCTTCGAAGAAAAAAAAAAGCTCCAAACCATCTCACAAATATTGCTGTTTGCTGAACATAAGTCATTGGCTTAAAATCACTATCCCTGGAAGTGTTCAAGAAATGACTGGATGTGGCACTTAGTGCTATGGTCTGACAAGGGGGTGATCAGTCAAAGGATAGACTTGATGATCTTGGAGGTCTTTTCCAACCTCTAATGATTCTGTGACATTGCAGCAGAATTGCTCAGTTTTATCCTGAGAAGGGTGCACCTTGGCTCATCCATGAGAAGCAAGATCTGGGCAGTGTCATGGGGCAAGAGAAAGAAATGAAACCTCAGTGCTGCAAGTGAAACAGGAAAACAAAGTGTCTGTGCTCACCTGCCAACTTCCACATGCCCAGGCTGTCTGTTAAAGAACTTTGTGACTGCTAGAAAACATGAAAGACAATATTACCAAACCTTTTTTTCTTTTTTTTTTTAAACATGGAAATATTAAGGTGCAAATTAGGAAGTAGCTTGTGAACAACTTGAAAAAACTTTAAAAATACATGGGAATCACATGGGAAAGCTTCCTGTGGAATGATTTGTATGCATTGCTAGGTAGTTAGGACCCTGTGATAGAACAAAGTGCAGTTTTTGGTCAGGAGTGATGAAATGTGGCTCTGTGCCAGGGAATTTTGGAGGACGAATGCATGCCTTGGTCTGCAGCTTTAAGCAGCAGATTTGCTCAGTACTTTTGCATTCCTCAAACCTCATACCAAAAGGACCGATTGAGATCAAGAATTTCTCATCAAGGAACTTTCCAGAGGCCTTCCAGTGTAGTGTCATAGTAGCTGAAATATCCAGAAGAGATGTTTGAAATGTGGAACCAAGTTCAAGACATTTCCAGACATGGGGTGGGCATTTGCAAGGCTTCAAGCACAGGGAACTGGCCTTGGGAATGCTTTCCACAGTGTTATAAAATCTCAAAAAATCATGGCTGAAGTAAATCATTGTCTATTTTGTGACTGTAATATATGTGGTCTAAAAAAGGCACCTGAAAGAATTAGGACTAGACGAAAAAAAGTGCCATAAATTATGTAGCTCTGTTAAAATCAAGAGCTATTCTATAATTTCCATAGTTCTGTCACTATCAGCTGAGGGTCTTGTCCTTGGAGTCAGGGCCAAGTCTCCTGGTCCTTGGTAGCAAAACCTCATGGCCCTGTTTACACTGGATTTTACATTGGTCTTAACAGAGATAGAATTGTGCCACCAGCACCTCGTTTATCATGGTAGTTATATTGTTATGGTAAGATGTGGTATTTCTGTTTTTCTGCAGTGTGAGGTTTCTGTGAGCAGATATTAAAAGTGCCAGAAAAATAGCAAGTCTCTGTTTCCCAGGGTTCCTGTATGTTTGTGTAAAATATTTGTGGACAGTGTGAGGGACAATGCAGTCCAGACCCAGAACTTCTAGAAGTTTATAACCTCTTGGAACAAAAAAAAACCAATGGGGGAGGGTAGCTTTTGTCTTTACATTCATTGATTCTGAGTTTTATATTCATCTTTGTCTCATTCCCACAACAAAACGTCAGTGCTATGATTATAATCTCCACATTGACATTAATGTCAAATTAGGGAGGAATTCTTTGTGGTGTGCCCAGAATTGAACATCATGATTGCATGCTTCATCATCCAGACTAGGAGAGGGATGGCACATTTAAAAATACAGGCAGATAAAATGGATGGAAATGACAGCATGTAACTCTGGGAAGAAAACGGGGCTGCAGACTAAAGGTACCCTCTGAATTAAACAAGTTGGTTCCATGCTGTTGACCTACCTGCAAATGTAATTGTGGCAAGCATTAGGAAAACAAAAGAAACCACCAAAGAAAATACCATTCATCTGCCATCTAATACTTTTTTGGACATGGAAAGAGGTCATCTGCTTTCACTTCACTATTCCTTGTTTGTAATCACTGAGGGATTTTTAAGGATCTGGCTGAGAGCCAGTATTCCAACAAAATGAGAAATGAGGGCAATTAAAAAATGCAAGCAAATGATTGCCTGTATATTAAAAATCAAAGGAAATTGAGAACCTTGTCTTTGAACAACAAGAAATATTTTGGCCCAGAGTGTGGTATTTAGCTTGGTGGAGACAAAAAGCCACTTCATCAATATTAGCTCAGTGCAGTGCTTTTGGCAAAGACTTAACAAGTTATCAGCTGTTATCCTCTGTGGAGCTGGGAGGAAGGAGACAGTCCTCTCAGGATACAAGTTCATTTCTGCATTGCCATAATACAAGTCCTCTGTTTCTGATCTCTTTTCCATAGTTTCTCCTATTGACTGGTTGGAAATTGAGATGTGTGTAATAGGATAAAACACGGCATTGAACTTCAGGCCTTTTCACCAGTTGCTTCAACTATTTGGATTCTGAGACTGGTTCTTAGAGGCACATTTTTGTACTGACACATGTATATAAATGACCCTTAGCACTGGAGGGAAGGGGGTTACAAACAGCTCTCTTTAAAAATCTGGCCACACACTCATTATATTCACAGTACTTGGCATCATGTCACTTGTGATCTAGTGGGCTCCATTCAGCTTCCATCCTAAGGCCTCTGCATGAAGAGTCACTGTGATTGTTTTAAATGCTGTGGCAGGAACAGATGGCAAACATATTTTAAAGCGCTAAAAATGTGGAAGGGCAGTAGAAATGTACATGGCAGACATCTATTAAGCACCCACAGCTGTGACCAATTTTTTTTTTTTTTAAATAATAATAGATATAATACATGCAAGCCCAGTCCCTAAAAGGAAAATCTCCCTTGAAATCAGTTGGCATTTTGGTTTTGCCTGGGTTACAGCAAAGGACAGGATAAACTTCCACTTGTAGTTTCCAGTTTGTCTCAGTCATACTAATGAAAAGGAACAAGTGAGTGTGGAGAGGGACAGCTGAACCCCGACTCCCTATGGCAGAGCAGCACACAGAGGGCAGGCCCTATAGATCCCTGTCTCACAGGCACTGTGTTTCCTCACTCTGAATGGGCTCCTATCACAAGGTTTTTATAGCCTTTGCAGATGTTTCAAGTTTCTGTCCGTCCATCACACTCTGGGAGGATGATTTCTCTCGGAAGATGCCCTGTGGCTCAAGCAGCGATCTGCACGCGTGGCTGTCAGGCTGAAAAGGCTAACGCCCATCCACTCTGTCACATGCTGTAATCTCACAAGTGCCAAGACAGAAACATACAGAAAAAATGCAGGATACTTCTTAATGAGTTGCTTGTCACAGGCTAATGACAAAGCTGAAGGAGGAGCCTCAAGGCCAGAGCTTGGTTTTTAAATTTTGCTGAGGAGCTATTTTCTGGGAGCTTAAGAAAGGCCATTAAGAAAGAGGAGCACTGTGCCAGTGAGAAAAAGGTTATTTTCAGCAAAGAGGGTGTAGGGGGTGCTGCTCTTGCTCTCCTCAGTGCTGGCAGCTGGTGGCTGTTGACTCATTTTTGAGTGACACCAGCACCCAGGCAAGCCCATCTACTCTCCCTGTGGTTTAGGCCCTAGGGATGCCAGCCTTTCTGCCCTTGCACAGCATTGCTGCCAGGGCAGTGGTGCTGGTGCAAAACCAGAACAGCCTGGGACATGGGGCAGGTCAGTCAGCCCACAGACTGTGCAGTAGGCAGGCTGCTTCCCACAGGGGTTAGGAGGCAGCCATTGTCGCATAAAAATCTTAATCCTAATGTGCTGGCAGCTCTCACTGCTCCATAGCACCCATAGTGTTCTACTTGACTTTCTCAGCCTTAAAAATTCCTCCCAAAGCTATATTCCCACAGCAGTGCTTACTCCTGCTTGTGTAGCAGGCAACATCAGGAGATCTTATGGCCATGGCTTCCTACAGGCAGCTCAGAGCACTCAGGTTATTTGGGTGTCTGAGGAATGGCTGTATCCAAATTCTGTCCTCCCAAAGCAGGAGAGAGGGGTAACTGCCTCGAGAGCCAGTGTACTGCCCCAGGATGATGCAGCCTACTGGGAAACCTCAGTGAAGGTGTAACACATCTGCAAGTTTACAGGGTCTAATGCATGAGATGTTTGATGCAGGTGTGATTTGGTCTAATGCATCTGTGTCCTCAGAGAGGCCTGTGCTGGAAAAGGTCTTGGAAATGATCCCATGGATGCCTTCCATTTGATGTGTACTGTCACCCAGGTCAGCCCTGCACTGCCTGAAGGCAGTGCCTCCCTCACAAGCAGGGCTGATGCTCAAAACTCCACCCCTTTGTGTTGAAGGCATCACTCAGGGAAGGAGTGGAAGATGTGGACCCCATTTGTGCTCCCCCAGCAGCACTGAGGACACTGCTGCAGGCTGCACTACACCTGCCACAGATGTGCCGTGGCTGTCTGAGAGTTTGGACCCTTCTAAAGTAGAGTCCTGCCTTGTTATGGGGCAATATTGGATGTGTTTGTGTTAGCACTCTTAAAATCTGAGGCATCAAAAAACTTTTGAAATTCTGGTCTTTTTGGTTTTTAGTGTCACATTCAGAGTTTCCTTCACGTTACATATTCTTCACGGGGAACAAACAGATATTTTAAATTAATTTCCCATGTAGAAAATGAAGTCAGGAGTATTTTTTTTTAGTTTTTGTGCAAGAAGTAAAGAGGACAGGATACAAAGAGAAGGAAGACTTCAAGGGGAAAATGTTCTGAGCTTGGTGTGCCAGATTGGAGCTTCAACGGCAGCCGCCTGTTGCTCCCAGACACACACACACACACACACACACACACACACACACACACATACACTTCTTTTCAGCTTAGTGAATGTTATTTGTGCCTGTGCATGGAACAGGTGTCTCTTGTGAACTCCTTAAATAAACTGAATTTAGAAAAAAGATACTGATGTCAATTTACACAGGTGCAGANTCCCAGACACACACACACACACACACACACACACACACACACACACACATGCATACATCTCAGGCTTGGTTTAGTTTGGCTCAGCCAGTGGATCCCAACATGTACTTGAGGAACCCTCCCCAAACAAAAACATGTTCTTATCAAAGCAGAAAGCAGAACGCCTAGCCTGGGAAAAACTGTACAGCTATTAACAAGTTATTTCTAAGCAGCCTGAGCTAACAGCTAACATGTGGCTGGCTTTGGCCCAGGGATGCTTGCTGGTCTTGGGCAAGGAACAGTATGAGCTAGACCTCATCATCCTCCCATGTCTGGAGGCAGGAGGCTCACTGTGCCTGGTGGCACAGTGGGTGGTAGTGGGCAGGACAGGCAGACTGCTGGTGTTCTGTGTGTGATGGCTGGAAGGTCGATGGAAGCTGGAGGGCTGTGACTCCCAGCAGGGCAAACATGAGCCATACTTAGAAGCACAGAGGAGTGAAGTCATATAATTAGTAGGTATGCTACCCTAAGTCTTCAAATATAATTATTATGGGTGCTACTCAAAATCTTCAGTGATATAATGTTAAAATGAAAAAGTAATGATAATAGAGATGCACTAATCTAGCCAAAGGCAAAATATAAACCATTTATGCTACAGCTATTTCCAGTACAAGATTTTCTTCTACCTTTAGGCTCTGTTCTGCAAACACTTGACATAAGTATTTAATTTTGCATAGATATATAGTTCTACTGAATTTGGGGAGGTGTTTAAAATGAGCGAGTAAGACATTGACTACACTAAGAATGCCTTGCAAAACCATGGAGAAGTAATGCTCCTTTTTGGCTGATACAACTGTGGTGGAATAAAGCATTTAGCATCAAAATGCCAATAGAGTAAATACACCCCTGAAAGCCAGACAAGCTCAGTGACAAAGGCAACTACTGCTGGCAGAAGTTTACCTAAGCTACAGGGAAAATCTTAGATATTCTGGTGCCCATTGTTTTGTCCTTTTGCTTGAAGGTTTAAAGTCAGCAAGATGGGGATGCTATCCACTTCTTCTTTTGCCCCCTTGCTATGGCCCTCACTACCATGTTTCAGGGCTGCTCCTCACAGCTCTGACCATACAGCAAAGCAGTCTGGAGTCTGAAATCTTGGCTTTATATACATACTGATGACCCCTTCATCTCACTACACAAAGAAAGCAAAAGACTGTGCAGACAATTTTATCTGTATAGCCTTTATTGAAATTTGAAATAGCCACTCTCTGGGTTCAGCTCATTTTTATCACAGATTTTTAGGGTGGAAATTTTTGCATTTGATTCTGATCTATGTAGTCCATAGTGTGAATGAGCCTTGTAGTTTTCTGCTATGCAGTCCCACCAAGACTCTTTACATTTAAAGTGCTGTGAAATCCTCATGTAGCATCGTAACATAAGCTTGGTTTCAGTGCCAATGGATTGCGTGCCACTTATCGCTTCAATAATGAAACGGTTTCTGCATCTTAGAAATTTCATAACTGAGCTCAGACATATTCTTCAGACTGTGGTATTGCCTCTTCTTCAGCTGCAGTGTTCAGCATTTACATGGTGTTGTCTATTTTTCCTGCCAGTGAGCCCATTGGGAGCAGCATGTGGGTAGCGTGGCCAAGAGAGCGCTCAGAGACTTTGAGCAGCGTGGCTGAAGTCCAGGCCCTGCTGAAGGAATGGCAGCACTCCCACTGACTTCAGTAGAACCAGGACTTCATGGCTGTTGTGTGAAAAATTTTCCCAACACCCAGTATCTACAGATTTAATTTACAGTACAGCTTGATAAAAGGCATAAATATACTGGGATCCTGTGAGTCTTGGCTCAGATAAGGTACTTAAAAATAAACTTAATTGAAGACAAGATGAATCTCGCTCATCTCTTCATTCAGGGTCAAAAGGCATGAATTTCATTCACTAAATTATCAACACTTAAAACTTTTTCTGCATGATTAGACTATTACTAAGAGTCAGGACAGCAGAGATCCTCCCACTGCATTGACCTGTGAACTTTGTTAAATCTTTTGACAGGGGTCATTGTCTATACCATGATAGTGAATGACTTTCCAAAATGGAGCCATTCTTCCAGTTGTAACATGAAGCTGGTGGTCTTTTCTTTTTTAACTAAAAAAGTTAATTTACATTGATGACATTTCTTGTCAATTTATGTGCCATCTGAATTTGCTGATTAGTCTCAAATGATGATGTGCTGCTTACAGATTGCTGTTATTGCACCTTTACAAAAAACTTCAGATACTTCAAATACTTTCAGAATTAGAAATAACTCCTTTTCTTCTGAAAAATCTGTGTGAAACTTTAATCAGAAACTAATACTTAAAGAATGTGTTTACCAAATGAATTCTCTGCAGGTCTGAGTAAGTGGGAAGTAAGTGGCTAGTAAGTTCTAGGAAGAGCTCATTTATACCTTTCCTCAGCAGAGGTACTCCACATTTCTAAATGTCTTGCTATAGCTTACATCTGTTGTATATTTTCTTAACGAACATGTAGTCCTTCAGAATTCCCATGTTATAGTCTCCAAGCCCTTTAGTCTGAGCTGGCAGTTTGTAAGGCATGTCCTCATCCTCAAAGTCTTTCCCCACTCCCAGTTTCCTTTCCTCTGTGGTATATGTTTCTAATTTCCTGAGTGTCTTGCAACTCTGCGGGCAATCACACTTGAAATTGAACTTCTTTGGGATTCAAGGGTCCTTCAGGAAATTTGCCTAGTTACTGTCCTCTATATCAAACTTCCTTAAAACACTTTTTTCTGGTGGTGCATATGAGAGAAATACTGGCACTAATTAGGTGACAGATATGCTGGGGCTGTTTTGTCCTGTGATCTTTCATGATGGTCTCAGTGGTCTCTTTTGTTACTTGTTCCCCACTTTGCACACTGAAGATACTTGTGTTCTTCAAGCATTAATATAAAACCAATGTGCCTTTAGCACTCAGCTCTCTGATGATTTAAATGTGTTTTTCTTACAATCTGAGACTTTAAGGCAGCCTTAGTAAGTCAAATTCTGCTTTTATATATATATGGCTGAAATGTGAGAAACTTTATAGCTTTCCCAAGGTGTGAAGGCTGTTCTAGGGTACTAGCAACATTCCCCTTAAACAAAAGGATGAGTTACAGCCAACTATGCTTTTTGGATCATTTAGGGAATATTCATGCTGGTTACTTATCCAGGGATTCCTGGCAGATTTGTAATGAATTACAATGATCTCTTTCTTTGACAGTTCAGCTATATACAGGACTTACCAGTACTATTTCATAGATAGCCTAATTTAAATTATGAATTATTGCTATGTATTATTAAAGACTTCTCTGTCTTATGTTGTTATTGCTGACACAAGTAGTAACTGACAATTTTTCTGATTAATGACATCAGGGAAAAGAGGTTGTGGCTGGACTGCATGTAGCCTGCTAACAGTTTGCAGCAAAAGATGTGCCAGAATACATAAAGTGACCCAAATTAAATCAGCTTGGGAGGCTGAGGGTTTTCTCCTGCCCTCCAGGTCTTCACAATGTTGTGGAAATATTTCTCCATAGGACTGGAGAGGTAGAAATTTCTTCCCCCTGGTGCAGACAGGGGCCCAGCATGACCAGTGGGTACTGCTAACATGGCATTGCTGGATAACTCTTATCCCTGATAAGGCTGCTATGGGACACAGCAGTGCCTCAGCTCAGCTGTACCCTGTGGTGACAATCAGTCTCTCCTGGATCTCTGACCTACAGGGTGTGTGTTTTATGAAAATATGAGTAGTTTTGGTGATAGGGTCAAGAAGTATTTTTCCTAGGGGAATAAGAACCTGGGAAGATAAAGTCTCTATTATAATAAGCTAAATAAGGGGAAAAATCTTCCCTCAGATACCCTGTAAAAGAGGTTCATGCTTGTGAAGCATTATGTAGGTTTTAACATTAGTAAACCTATGAATTATAAGTTAGTGGTCTTGTGCCTTGGCTGTATTTAGCAAATGATAATAAATTTAGGCATGCCCTGGGATGGGCATCTGGGCTCCAAAATGCACATTTTGGTTAGTGAGCTGTTAACTTGGTCCATTCCACTTCTTTTCTTTTTTAACTACAATGTATTGGTACATATTGCTCAATGCCAGTGTATTGGTACATAAGTATATATTTTTAATTAGGATGATTCCTGTGGCTTTCAGCCCTGGCTACAGGTAGACACTGAGGTGTAGGAGAGAGGCTCAAATTTCTCATCGACATTTCCTACATCCATTTGGGTCTGCTGGGTTACCCTGCAAATCCAGCTCCAAATCCTTTGGCTGTGATTGTGAGTAGTGGATAAGGATTTTTTTCTTCCAGTAGGCACCTGTACTTTTCAGCTCTGCTTAAATTGGTATCTTGTCATAGAATGACTGGATACCTCAAAATTAAGTGAAATGTAAGAGTCCCTGGTGAGGCCAGCAGTGAGCCTGTAGGGCACAAGGACATGCACCTGTATCATCCACAAAGTGAAGGGAACAGTCAGTTCACAATTATCTGGAGAACCAACGGGACTGTGGCTGAAGCATTTTGGCTCAAGGCCAGAAACTGGGCAAGGAAAAAACAGGATCTTGGCTGAAGGTGATGGAAATTACACCTACTGGGGAACACATGCTCCACCAATCTGTATTGAATAATGCTTTCAAATCTTGATGGTTTTGGATGTGGTTAATAAACTTAATGCCAAAATCAAAACTGACATCCAGACCAATCCAATGTTCGTTCCCCTTTCTTTTCAACTTCCTCTGTCATTTCTTAAGTTCTTTTTTGGGCTTTTGGACTCAAATAAAACTCTCAGATATGTTTCTCAGATAAAATTCTCTAGCTTCTTTAGGGAAGATCTGAGAACTAAACATTTTTACATGGATTTAATGTACAATGATTAGTCAGCTTAACTTCATTCAGAATTGAACTGATTGTTGTCCAAATTTTCATATGGATATCAGTAACATTTCTGTCAAAGTTGTTCTGAAAATTAGACAAATATTCTTTTCCAGAATTTAACAAAGATAATGCTGGGCAGGAGTGAAAATTTGATGGATAACTAGAATGGAGGACTAGATATGGAAATTATTTTGTTTCAGCTATTCAACCAATCTCAGTAAATATACATCAGTAAATATAAGATAGGAAACAATTTCCATTTCAGAATATAGAGGGGATTGGAATATTAAATAACAGATCCAGTAATAGGGTCACTAAATGAATCTACTAATGGGATAACTAGAATGCACAAAAAAAGTTTAAAAAAGGCAATTTTTGTGTGATTTTGGGAGGAATTTTGAAAAACTGGAGAAGAAATGGAAAGCCAAATGGAAGGTGATTGAGATGCAATGTGATTTTGCAAGAAGATTAGTTGTGTAAATTGACAGGCAACTTAATTTTAAGACAAGATTAGATCTATCTACTTAGAATAATACAATGATTATGCACAAAATTATGCAAATTGAAGGCAAATTGACCCTAAAGAAAGAAAGGAGAAAAACTCCCAAATTTGTTAAAACAGCTGATTACAGATAGCCCTATTTAAACCACAGTTTTTCTTAAATAATGGTCTTCAAACAGTCATTTAGTTTAGTTTATTTAGTTAAACTAGTTTAATTAACTAAATAAAAATTGCTTGCAATCATAATTTTGGGGTTCTTATCAAAACCAAAGGAGAACAGGGTGAATGGAATAAGAACTGTAGAAATAAAAATGAGATTAAATATAATAGCACAAATTATGTAGTCTTAAGGGTTTATGAAATTGATTTCTCTGTCAGACAGGCACTTAGCTGAAAATGGCAGACATGGAGGAAGATTTTTCTCCATTAGCTGATTAGAGAGTGACCTACCAACAAGTAACAGGATGGGCTAAGGAGAAGACAAATGTGATCTCGGGGAAGGTTTCTAGCAAAACCAGGACATTTTACAACAATATCGCAAAGTTTTGTTTGGATTCTTTGTCTTACTGTGCAGTTACCTCTTCCTTCTTTTCTTTCACATCATGTTCACAGAGGGGCCACAGGAGTGCTGATGGGAGAGAGCCCAGGCTTGCTCCTCATGGTGGAGCAGAGACTGGCAGAGGATGTGCTCCTTCTGAGCAAAGACAGCTCAGAGGAACAGCTGAAGAACAGCCTTGGCACAAGAAGAAATGGGTATAAAATGACTGTGAGCAAGTTCTAGCTGGAAATAGGAGAAGGTTTCTAAGGCCTGGAGGGGTGTGCTGCAGGGTTGCTCTCCAGGAGAAGATCTGCAGCCAAGACTGATTCATTTCAGTGCAGAACTTCTTGCATCTATTATCTGTACTATGTAATTTCCTTTAGCAGCAGGGATGAAATTCATGGTGGAGGGTGCTTTTTTCAGTATTCTCTTTATGCTAAGAGTGTATGAGATTCTTCCATTAGAGTATTATTTTAGTCAAAATTTTACTTTAATTTTAATTATTTTAAATATTGCTATTTGACAAAGGGGTCAAATTCTGATATTTGGAAAAAGATAATTTTAGCAAATATACATTTAGCTTCCAATTCTAATTGTCATGCTCCAAAACAGGTATTAGACCTGGACCAAAGAAGACGTCATTCAAATATTTTGAAGAAGGACAAATGCTCATTTTGCTGATACCTCTTTTCCCTTAGTCTCCTTCCTACAGATATCTGAACTGCTTTGCTTGCTTTTTTTTCTCAAAATTTTCAGGTTTCTTTTCCCATCTGAAATGGTAAATATTTCCTTTAGGCATTGAAACCTATTCAAGCCATAAAGAAATAAAACCAGTCTTGGAATAGGTGACATTAATCATATGTGGTATTTCCAAATCCTTCCTTTAATGTACTTATCTATGGCTATGGATATACCTGTTTGATGATGTTTTTAGAGATATTCTTTATATAAAAATACCAAGAATCCTTGAACAGTGTTCACATAAAGAGAAACACACTAGCTACAAGAATGTTGTTTCAGAATTGGAAAGATTTAAACCACTTTATATGCTAAAGCTCCTGAGAAAATTTTACAGAGGACTGAGAGTTCACTGGATGATAAATGGATTTTCTTTAGAAATAGCTATATTTAAATAATAAAACACATCCAGGATTTACTTTTAAAAGAACAAATGAAAAAAATAAAAGAGTGTTTTGGCTTGCTCAGATTTTTTTCCCCAGATCAATATATTCATTGGTTATGTCTGGACTGTGGCCAGGAATTGTAAAAATGTTGGCAAAACACGTTGTTGTATGAACTTCAAAGTTCTTGTGCGGCCTCATAAGCAAGAAGAGCATGTGAGAAAACTGCTGTCAATTTCCCAGTGACTAAACTCTGAAAGTGCATTGGGGAAAATTAAATGTAGAGACCATTCTTTCTTTGAAGTGTACCAGTAATGCAACCTTGCTTTGAAAACATGCAGCTCTTAATGCCCTATTATTCATTATCTTCCTATTCTAAAATTTATTCATGAAGCAAGCAGCAGCAGTAGCACATGTCTCCTGGACTATGGACACTGGAACACACGGGGCAGGTTAGCTGTCCAAAGGATGAAAAAGTAGGGCAAATGGAGCAGACCTTTCCTTCTAAATGTATAATCTTTAAAGTTCAGATTTTGCATGGAAACTCTTTAGTAAATGTCTTAGAAGATACTTTAGACAATGCTTTAAAACTTGTAAGGAGCTGAACTGTTTGATCAGCTCTGTTGTTAAAATGAGCAGTTTGACTTTTGAAACCCAGAAATGTTGCTTTACCCTCTGCTTAGATGTGGATACCCATTTGTGTGAACTCATTGTTTCCCTGGTGCTGTGCTTATCTACCTCGCTGGAGGACCTAAAATACGGTTTTTAATAACAAAAAGTTGTTACCACAGATAATATGGCATTATTTTGTATTTTAAAGAGAATGGCATTAGGCATGTTTTAATTTCAATGTTTGCTTTTTGCCTTGTAGATAAGGAATAGATTTTTGAGCACAGCCTCTCACAGACACACATACCCAGATTCTTAAGTGACCTTATTACTAAAAACAGTAACACAAAAATCAAGTCCTGAAGTCAAATGTGAAGCCCATTTTGATGCTGGGCAGTAAGCAAAATGTCTATTTTACTCTTGCTCAATACAGAAAAAGAAATTTGTAAATTTATTTTATTCTTGTACATCTTTAAACAATAATTACTTGAAAAGGTTGTTGTCATATATTTACTCCTTTTATGTTATATATTTTTATTAAATTATTAGAATTATATTGAAACACATGAACTTATTTACAACATAGAGGAAAAGTGTTCATATTATGTGAGTAAGTCCAGCAAAGCATCAGGTTGCTTAGTTGGCGTGTGGGACATTCTGCCTAGATTTCAGAGAGACCAAAGTATTTAAACAAAAGTGTCCCCCAAAGTCCTTTATCATTTTTTCTGTATATGTGCTCCTAACTAGAGAAGATGAAGAATGAACTTATTTAATTAGATAAATAAATACAAAACCAACTCATTATACTTAATTCAATCTGCATTAAAAAAACCCCAAATCTTCTCATCTTGACTGTAATTAGGATTTTAGTTAATTGTAACTAGTAATTTGTCTAGGAAATTATTAGAGGTCTTGCTTTTGCTGTTATTCTGGTTCAAATGTCTTAATGGTTGCACCTTTCCTACAGGTGGAATAGGTGCTTTATCAATGCAGCTGATGTGACAATGGTGGGATGATTTTGTAGCATGAGGTGACCGGCAGCTGGGGAGGATTGGTTCAAATCCTGATTGACAGCTTTCCTGTGTGACTCTGAATAAATCATTTAATCAGGTATGGTTCCCCCACGTGTGCTCTAAGTCAGTAATACCTCTCATCACACCATGTATGTCCATCAGACCTACTAAGAATGTGTATTCCTATGTAGGAAGGGAATAAAAGGCATCCTCATGTATGGGGCCTCCAAATGAAATCCCAAAGCATGAGATTAAAGGAAGATTAATCTTTAAGGTGTCCATAAGAAAAATCTCATAAATTCAGGTGAGCAGTCATTACACAGTCAAACACTCTGCTGAAAATAATGGGCATGTATAGATTCACTTAATTTTATTGCTCAGTTGTCTACAGTTAAGCAGCTTAGGTGAGTAAAGGATTTTTCATATAGATAACCATCTGCCTCCCAGTCCCTCAGTTACATCCTTACCACAATAATGATAAAAAGCCAGCCCTTCCAGGACATGTGAATGCCTCCTGTCAAATGAATCTTAAACACCATAATGACACCCCTTATCTGGAAATGAACACTAATAATAAATAGCAGTGAGTATTTCAAGAATGCACATTCCACATTACAACTTCATTTCAATTAAACTTTAGGAGAAAGTTTTACCAACAGTAAAACATGGAAAAGCACAAAGACTAGATTTACCCTTACCTGTGCCAAAAATGACAATTTAAAAGTTAATTAGAAAAAGCATTCAGCCTTATTAATTAGAAACAAAACAATTCTTAAGCATGAGTAGAAGATCAGCTGCTAAATTTTAGCAGAAATAACTCAAAGCAGCTATTTTATGAAAAGTTAATCAATTCCAAACTTTCATATGTGGTCTATCAAAATATGAGCATGACCATATTTATTCCAAAATGAAGTTTCTATTTCTCATTACTGTATCTGACAAGTTTTGGAAACACATCTTGTGCATTCTCTCACATTTAATGTAAAACAATCACTGCCCTATTTTTCTGTCAGATTCATTTTTTCATTCCTAATAACTCATGCACTTATGGGCTCTTCTGACAGCTATTGTTTTCAGCAGAGCTGCTCTCTCCTCTGACCACTGACATTTATTAATCAATTGATCAATAAGTCATTTGAAGCCCCTTGGGAATGTTGAAAAAGCCGTTGTCCCTCTCAGATTGCTGAACTAAATGATTGTGTTGTTGTTGTGTTGTAGTGGGGAGTGTTATGGAGCTCCCCTTACAATCAGGGTATGAAATCTAAAGCACACTGGAGAGCTATCAGTTGCTTTCCTACTGATGCAGAGAAGGTGATTTGTTCTTGGGAAACTGCTCCTTCTTGCAAACACATCTCTATGAGCTTCACTTATGCATACCAATAGCTCAAGAGACCTCAGAGGGTGTGAAACTCACGTGTGGAGTTGTAGGCACATGAAAAAATGTTTTAAGACCACCCCCAGAATGAAGCTATGTATTAATTCTGTTTCTTCTGGTCCAACCTTTATGTTGTAAAAACCTAAAAAAGGGCCGCTCAAGGAAAAACAGGCTGGGCTGTTTTTTACTTTGAAGTTTTGGTATGAGTTGCTATTGTGTATAAATCGATTTAGCTCCACTGAGGTTCTCGCTCATCCTGCAATACTTCTACTTTCTCAAGTACAATGCATATTCATTTTCCATTTAAGTAAAAATTCTACTTCCTATATAGAGAGAACATCATTGCTATTTTCCTGCAAGAAGTGATGGATGAGAGATAAGTTCGTACTGTAAAGATCACAACACAGCCAAGGATACGTTTGTGGGAGAAGCTCCAACAGAGACACTGAAACTTTGGATATTCCAGATTAGATATGAAATTCAAGCATTATTTGGAATGGTGCTGTGCTACTCTTATGTTTTGAAATGTGGTGAAATTAATTTTTTTTTACTTTTTGCTCCTAAGTGCAAACTGTTAGATCTCCAAGCAGGCACAGAGCAGGAGAACAGCCCTATCTGTTTTGCTTGGGAAGTCTGGTGCGGATTATGCATGAATGGAGAAAACGCACATTTGAGAGTCTCTGTTTTGTTCCTGGGGCACTTCAGAAATTCATGATATTGTGGCATTGTGCCACCAAGTGCCACTACTGACTTTGGCAGTATCATAAAGAGCAGAACACTCTGAATATGGCAGTGTCTGGAATATCAACAGATTCAGATCTTGCACTCAATGACGGCTTCCTGCTGCTTTTAAAGGGAACAGAGATGGGACTGCAGGAAATTTAAAGAAACATTTTCCCATCAACCTACAGATGAAGCTGGACCATGGCTAGAAGGTGCTTAGGTGGATTAGAGGACTAGGAAGTGTGACTACCCACTTGTCCTTGTGTAGCTGATCCCCAGTTAAGTCCCTGCCCTCTGTACATAACAAGTGATTGAGGAACTGTGTCCTGGGACAGTAAAACAGCAGCTCTAAAATGAGGGGAAACCAGCACTGAAAAAAAGTAGGAGTAAGAAACCAGTAGTAGGCACTCCTTAATGAGATTTCTCTGGAGTCTCCAAGTAGCAAATCTGACCCAGGTAACACCAGAAAAAATGTAACACCATATACTCCCTCTGAGTGGCAGAGGTCTCTGGAAGCTGAGTTACCAAATATTGGGAGAAATTTGTTCTCTCCCCATTAGTAAGATCTTAAACAGAAAGGTTGTATACCAGGAACAATAAACAGTAGCATTTTCTACCAAAAGGGTAAAAAAATGAGGAAAAGGAGGCTGAAGGTTTCTTAACATCCAGAGAACTTGGCTTTGAATTCTCCCTCCTGGGAACCATGCACCTACAGCATTGTTGTACCACATTCAGTCAAATGTAGAATCCACCTCTACTGCCTGATTTCCGTCTGACTAAAAAAGAAAGAAAAAGAAAAACAGGTGGGCAGGGTTTATCTTATGCAAAAGCTTCAATTTTTGTTGTTTTATCTGTGTACTTAACATAAAGTATGTGCAAGTCTGTGAGGGCTGAAACTCAGACTCTTGCTTTGCTTCCACTAATTTCTGTGTGCCAATTAAGAGTGTTCTCTTTTCCAACAAAGCACAGGCAGCTGAGATGTGTGGCAATGACCTCAGGAGAAGCTCAGCCTAAAAAAATATATTTCTGGATTTGCAGTGCCTCTATTTAGACACATCTTGTAAAAAAAACCCACAAATGAACCCTTAAAAATTCAGACTGCAAGGACATCTAGTGATCCTTCAGTTATGATAAGTACTACTTCCACTTGCAAAAATTAATCTTGGCCAGAAGGGCAGACAATAAAAATCATCCGGAAGCAATGTCTGGACCTCTTGCAGAAATCACATTTGTGTCCTCTGCTGACCTTTGCAAATACATGTGTGCAAATTGACTGTATGTATTCTTTAAAATCAATAGTACTAACTGATAATACAGAAATGTGAGACTAATGGATGAAGAATTAAAATGCCAAACCAAAGGGTTAAAATTCATATTAATATGGACAGCTAAGGCCAAGTCATACTGCAGAACTGAGGGCAGTGGGTCACTTTGACAGCTTGTCCATACTTAATGGAAGTTTATTGACCCAACTGTGTGAAACCACAGTGAATATTGCATATCACTTTGTCACATGGAAAAGCCGCATTTATGGATTTCTGTGTCATCAGCAGGAGTAAAAATCTTTTTTGAATCCCTTCTTTTTCATTTATTTTCAGATCAACATGGTCTCTTCATAAATTTCTACTGCAAGCATATCAGTTTATTTTCCAGTCTTAGACATCTGGAGTTTTTCTCATTTTAAAGAGGCCCAGATCATGAGACCCTCTCTGCAGGACTTTGCAGAAATAAAATCAGCAAGGAGTTGAGTCAGTGCAATACAAAATGTAGCTCCAAGCACTGTCCAGGTAAACTTTCCATTGTCCTATTTCACACCACCAATATATTATTTGGCTGCATTTAGTGCTTGTGCACACAGTACTTTATAATTTTTTGTGCATTAGCACCCTTGTGCTTGGTGATACACTAAACATGAATGGTGGTTCATCTCTGCTGGTGAATTTTCACTGTAAATGAATTTGTATGAAATGAAATTCACTGTACAATGAATTTTCACTGTAAATTGCAAACAGGAGTGGGTGACATACAGTGGTTTTATAGAAATATCACAATCAGCTTCTATAGCTAGTACATGGTGTCCGTAATTTCGTATATTGCATGAATGTAGCACAAGAAAAAATCCATTGGTGTCAATAATTATGAAAAAAACAGACAGGAATTCTTTGACTTTCTGTACAATTTGGATCAAGATTAGTCTATTTTACACATTACTACAAAATCAGTCAGAAGTATAGAAACTTATATTTTAACTCTACCAACTTGTCTCCTGATTCACTAAAAGCAGCTGAAAATCTGGAATTTCTGATGTGATTTTCTTTTAACATTTTCAGCTATTGGACCAGTCAAACTAAGAAAATTTCAATAGCTGTAAGGTCTTGTTAAATATCAAGAGAATGAGTGAAGATACTTAAATGTTGCATTTAAGTTTTACTCTTCCACTGAATGTTTTTGCCTCTCTTTATTTGCAAGTATTTATAAAATGTTCTAAATCCCCATATTTGGTTGGCAAAGGCTACACACGTGTAGGGGTGCATGAAACAGGAGCAGTTTTTAATTTAGGGGAGTTGGCCTCAGTAGGAGAAGGCTCTGCTCACTTCGACAGCTGCAAATACTGGCACACACTGAGGTAAACATGTTTAAATTACATAATTTCCAAACCACTGATTTTTTTGCAACTAACTCCAGGGCAGTTCTTTCCCTTGAAAGAAAAACTCAAGGACAGATTTGTGATGCAACATTATTGTATCCATTAAAAAATGCCAGAAACGTTCTGTTCTGGCTCTATATTAAACATATTGTCCTAATATGCGATTCATGCAAATCTTCTGCTCCCTCCAACTGGACCAAACAGCAGCAGGCATTAATAGCCTGGACTAACAATAGATGCCTTTTCTTTGAATTTCGCATGTTTGTTTGTGGCATTTTTTTGTCTACCAGAAATTATCTGATCTTTTCTGGGTGGTTTATTTCTCCTTAATTTTCTGGCCTGACACTGAGAATAAAACCATGAGTCAGTGCAGAAGCCTATCTGCTGTATTAACAAGCTCACAAAGTGGCAAAGAAGTTAAAGATTTTTATCAACTTAAAGTCAAATCCTGACATTTCCATGTTTTAAAAGCTGTGCTTTTAAAAATTCTCTCTTTCACGTACTCTCCTTGCTTACTTCCCAACTGTCTCCTCAAAATGGGTGAAACAGCTGATGAACAAAGGAGGATTATCCCAGGGCCAGCTCCCAGCAGTCTCAGTTTTCTTGGAAGGTGTCTTCCTTTTGGGTAGTCCTACAGAAAGAAGTCATGTTGATTGAAGAGGAAGCAATATCCTAATTGAGCGAAGGTTTTGGGCTGGTGAGGTATTTGCAAGGAATGCTTCTCAGCTAATTGTTTAGAATAGTCAATTTAGAAGAAATGTTGGTGGCCAGTGAGGTGGAAAACTGGATAGGAAAGGACAAAAGGATTTTTAAATTCAAAATTTAGGCAGTACAGAAAGACACATTCTTGGCCTGATAGCTGCCTTTATTATTTCCATTGTACCGTAGGTCTCTTAAAAAAATAAAAAAGAAATCTAACACAGAAGCCTCTTCCCACACCACTGTGACCTACCCCAGAAGGTGTTCATAGATGAAATGGGGATTGTGGATATGTTTGTCTTTGATTACTTGTGATATATTGAATTTTAAGTCATTGCATTGCATGTAAAAGACATATATTGATGTGCAAATAAGATGCCAGAATAAAGCAAAGAGGAACACATTAGTTTTCCTTAGGTGGTTAAATCTACTTCCCAGTTCAAGTATGGAAAATCAAACAATTTTGGAGTTTATTTCACCTGGAGCATTTTCAGAACATGGCATGGTAGCTTTGTTCTCCTTCCACAATATCAGTTTGCCATGGAATACCACGTACTCTCTTGAATTTTAAAAGCATGAATCAGCTGCAGTCTCCTGATTGCAAAGAGGAGTAACTCAGAGGCTGGTGCTGGTGCTAGACTTACCAGTGAACATCCAGAAGGGAGAAGGGATGTGCACCTCTCCCTCCTGTGCTAGGTCACTGAACAATCTTCTCATGAAAGAAACATTTTAGGAGGCAGCAAGGCAGGAGTATTTTTGGAGTAAGAAGATGAATCCAGGGCTCTGTTTGTCCTCCATAACTGAGTAGAGTCAGCATTAGCTCAAGCTGATGTAAGGTTAAGAGGTTTTATAAGGCAATTAATTCTCTAATATGTAGAGAGGGCATTCTCTCGTGACCCACCAGTGCTTCTTTTAGTCCTTGGCTGCAGCAGAAACACCCATGAGATAACAAAAAAGAATTGAAAGAATTGCACCTCTTGCCCTCTAAGAAATTCTCCTAATCTGCCAGGAGATCATATTTGCTTCAGAGGGTGAGTACCACAATGAACTTAAACTGAGTGATACAACATTATGGGACTCCTTTAAGCAAAGACCTTTTGCTATCACACTTCTGGTGTTTTACCAAATATTTAAAGAAAGAATTAGCAAAAAAATCAGGATGCACTTCTCAGGGCCACAGAGGAAATGGGGAATAATGGAAAAATATTGGAGTCCTGAATGAAATGAAACACTAATTCCAGTACTTTTTTTTTCTATCATCTCTGTTACTGCTGAAAATGAAAACACCAATGGCAATAGTTAGACAAAAGCTGCCCTTGTGGAGGCTTATGTTGTCTAATGTTTCTTGCCAAGAGGACATTTCCAGGCCCATTTTCAGATTGTAGGGCCTGTCAAAACAGTCTGAATAATTCCCCAAAGTCTCATCATTTTCCTGTGTCATGACAGCTTTGATAGATGCCTTCATTTCCATATAATAGGCAAAAAGGCAAGAACACTTTTTATTTCTTCTCAATAAGATTTTCAAAAGTCTTTGGTGTTCTGAAACTGCTCCAATTAAGTTCAATATGTTTTCTGACTAGCTTAAAAGGGAGAAAGAAGTTAGGGTCATGTAGAGCACTTCAGAAAATCCTACACTTATTTTTCATGTATTATTCAATCCCTTTATGTGCTTATGCAAGCTCAAAGGGTGCAATACAAAATGCTCATATCCGCACCCTTGTCAAAGAGTACTTAACAGCTAACAACCCTCTGCCAAAAAAATCTGAACTATGGCTTAATTTAAGAACCATTCAATTTTGTCATATTTCCTTATGGTAATTTTTAACAAAAGTGAATCACTACTGACAAACACCCCTTTAACAATGGTATATTAATTGAATTAAGATGGAGAATAAAGTAGGCATTACAGGCAGTTAAGTGTGAGAAAGCATGTTCTACATTGAATAATTAATTTTCATTCCAAGATAAAAATGTTGCCCATTGATTTACAACCCCTTCTGGCTATAAAGCCTTTTGGTGGAAACCTGATTCTTAATTATTGTCACAGGAATGCTAAGCTTGTCAAAAAGCTATTTCCATCATGATGATCAGCCTTAACTGCTTGGAGCAATTTTTGTGCCATACTTAACAGCTGCTTCATCGTTTGTTATCTTTTCAGTTAAGCACTCTATTCCTGCACGGCTCATCATCTCCAAAGAAAGAAACACACATGCAAACACACATGTGCTTACATACAAGTACATGCTCTCCTCAGCACAAACCCTCAACAACAGACTGTCTCTGCTTTTCTTTATTAAACAAAGAGTTCAAATATTTCTATGAAATGCTAGTGGGATATTTGGACTGTGGCAGATACAGATACTACCAAAATAACGCAGAAGGCTTCAAAGCATCACATCAATATTTTCAGTTTACATTGTTCTATGTTCCACTATATTTTTTGTCTGCTAAATTTACTCCTTTCAGTGACAGAACAGAAAACAGAGTGATTAATCCATAAAAAAAGTAAGCAGAAACATGCCTTTCCCTAGAAACACCATAGCCATACATGTATTATACTGAAACTAGATGTTAATAAATTAATGTCCCTCCCTTGATATAGGTTTTATATTCCTCATGTAACTATTTTATTCAGAGATTTTGTAAGATTGAATGTTTTTAACCTGGATGAGTTTAGCAGAAAGTAAAGAGGGAGTGATGTCAGGTGCTTCTTCCTCCTACAAAATGAGAAGGGAAAACAAATGAGGAAATTGGTCTTCTCATCCAATGACCCTAATTGCCAGTATGACAGTATCTCCTGTAAGTATTTTAGTTCTGCACACGGAAGCGCACACAAGAAAATTTGCTGGTTCATTGGTTTATGATGTAAATCAATTCAAACTTAATTTGAGATACTTCATTTAGGCTCCTTGTTTGAGCCAGTGATCTGTGGCAAATCTTGTTTGTGCAAAAGCAGAAATAGAAGTTAATAGATATAGAGTGCCAAATTATGTTGCCAGACCAACCACTTGAACAAAGTTTTTACCTGCAGGTTTGATTAGTAAACAAGAATGTTTGTAGAAAGTTATCTTGACATGGTATGTAAATATTATTTACTGTCAAGTGAAAACATGAATGTGTCTTTGTAAATTTACTAAAGTATGAGTTGGGTGCATTTGTGAAATAACTGCTATCCAAGTGCAATTTGGAAGCTTTTCAGGGGATATTTATTTATTACCAGCAGAAAATTTTATGATAAGACAATACAAACAACACTTCTTCATTAGAAACCTGATCTATCAATGAAGCACATGCTTGGCTCTGTTGCTGGAACTATTCAGTTATGTGTTGGTTTGGAATTTAAATGTATTTTTATGAAGGATTTTATATTGTACATGTACCTTTTAAGGTTACAACACAGTCATCAGGTTTATTTAGGCAGGGCAAGAGGGAATGGAACAGGAAAATTCAAGTACTTTTGCATATATTATATATCTGAAGCTCCTTCTTTACTGTTACAATGATAATAGATTAACCACCAAAGCATTTGTATTGTATTTTTATGTTTTTAGAGCTCCAGATGGAAAAAATGATCCTTTTGATCCAGGTAGTTTAAAAACACAGAGCTTCACCAAAATCTGAACTCTACTTCTAACCATGTAGGTACCCTTGTTAATTTCTACTTTAACATCAGCAGCCTGTACACATAAAGAAACACATTTTCTCCAGCCCTTCTGATCATTCACTGTACAGGGACACCAGTTGTGCCTAAAAGCTCAGAGTTTCTCCACTACAAATTCAAACCAGACATATCTAAAGAATTTTCCTTCAGCTTACTTAACCTAAATAATTAATGAGGAACCACTCTGACTCTGGGACAATCTAACCGGGTTCCTCTCCCAGATTCTCTCTGGGCATATTCTCTGTTCTGCCCTGCCAGCTTGCTGCTCTTCAGACAAGCTCTTCCACTTGCTAAATAGAAAAGCTTTCCTCATTCTTTAGGATAACTCTTGTGTGCTCTTGGTACTCTGATCAGAAGAAAAATTTTATATTGTGACTCCTTTTTTGATGATTTTATATTAATCTCCAGCTCTGAAACTGATTGCTATGATCACCTGTAGTCCTGACTTAGAATTTCAATCTGGTTTTGACTCTTTCAGGATTGGTTCCAAAATACACCCTTCTTTAAAGAGTTTAGTGTTATTAAACTGAAGAAGATAGCAAATTGCATGTAAATTATTTACAGAAATGGGACATGGGGATAAAAACATTCTTACTGATTTTTTCAAGGATGAGTCTATTCATATTTGGGCCACAGAGGACTCAATCATATAAAGAATTTGTGTATGTGACGTGGGCTGCTGTAAGAAATTAAAAAAAAATAAAAAAGGAAAAGAAAAGGTTTTGTTTGGAGGGCTCATCTGACTTAAAGTGTTTCTGTCATCCTTTAAAATGCTGAACCTGAGGCTCATGTGCTGAGTCCAGCTGAGGGTCTGGCCCATCAGTTGGCATCTGTGGGAGAGAGCAGGAAAAGCAGTGAGTGAGAGTCTGCAGTTCTTGAGTGCCTCTGGTCAGACACTGCTGTCAGCTATTCTGCATGTAACATACTGAAATACACAGATTTACTCGCTAGCCCCAGAGAAGGATAGAGGCATTCAAGTGTCATTCAAGTTCAGCTGCAGACAGGCAAAATGCACAGCCCACACTTTTAGATATGTGTGTAGCCACATGAATGTATTCTCTGCTTTTTCTCCACAATGCATAGAAAAGTATTTTTCACTTAATATGAAAGTAAAATACAAAATAAAATTCTAGAATACAATCATTTCTATCCAATGACACATAAAAAACGCTCAAAATAGATTCTTTCTTGAACAATGTCTCCCTCCATATTATTTCACAATCTCTGAAAAATGAGATTAAGAGCACAAAAAACATTAAAAAGTCAAGGAATTCAAACATGAAGTCCTGCAGTGTCAGAACAACAAATGTGCTAAAATAATCTATATCTGTGGAATGATCATGTAAAGCAATTTACCTTGTCTTGAGATACTTGTCATGGAAAAACGGATAAAAGGTATTGCCTAGTATATTTCTTTCTGTCTACATATGCACATATGCACTTGGGGACAGTTGTATAGGCAGAGATAAAGAGAGAGGGTAAGTAGGTGTGACCTCTCTTTATTAGGATTCATAACAAGATACCAACAAAAAGATAATAAGATACAAACATAATAAGATATAAACAAAAAGGTCAGGAGGATGGAGCTCTTTAAAAAATATCTCTTAGATTCAACCCAAATAGGAAGAAGGTAGGAAGAAAGGATTTCAACTGTGTAGGCGTCTGCCAGGAGAATAATGTGTCAGGAAGCATTGAACATCTGCCAGGTTCTTGGAAAGCATTTTGTCAATATTTTGATAAGGCAACCAAAGATACGTGAGGAACAGAAAAAAGGCTAACGAGAAGGGAGAAACTTTGAAATGAAAAAAAAATAGCAAGTTGTAGTAAAGGAACATAACAGCAAAACTAGCAAAGTTGTTACAGAAGGGAAATGTCAGTGTCACAGAGAATTGGAAGGCTGACTTAAAGGAAAAAAAATAATCAAAATCTGAAAAACATTTTGAGAGGACAAATGCAAATCATCTCCTAGTAGAGGAAAAGCAGTGAATTTAGTGAGAGGATGAGTGCATTAACATGCTGCTTATGAGATAAAAGTTGTAGGCATTTTGGAGAGATATCCCTAAGGAAAACACCTCAGCTGTGGAGGGAGTAAGAAAACTGAAACAATTTCTGAGACTTTTAAAGGTAGAATGCAGTGTTCTTTTCTAGACTCTAATCCTGGAAAATAAATAATTGAAATAAAATCTTACATTATATAATAGGAAAATTTTTGGCTGAACATTATGGCTTTTCCTCATAGAGCTTCTTCTCTTGACTGACCCAAGCTGACATTGCCTTTGACATCAAACACTGTTACATTCTGCATCACTTTCAGATCAGTCCCCATGCCACCTTCTTTATCTGATTTTCTCTAATACAAGTACAGAACCACTTAGTTCTGCCCCAGAATGTATTACTTTTCTGCTTAAAGCAGAAAAGTCCCAGCTGGAAAGGTATTTTATAAGTCTAGCTAAGGCTGCAAATCCCTGTCAACAGCTGTCCTGCTGTGTCACCTCCATGAAGGTAGCCTGGATTGGAAAGGGCTGGCATTACCATGGAAAACCACAAGACTGAGACCTGCAGCACCCAAGCAGGGTTTTGTCACAGCATAGGATGACCAGGAACCACCACCTGGTCACTCCTTTCTTTCTGCTGGAAAGGTGAGGCAACATTTTTCTAAAGTCTACCAAACTGAACACTAAAGCCTGCATGTTTTTTTTCCTTGAGGACAGAATGAGGAGGCAGCTGAAGTACTTATGAAAGGCTTGGTTCACTGTCTAATAGGCTCCTGGAAGGTGCTTGCATACTGCAGCAAAGAAAGCAGAATTGCTGTTTCTTAGGACTGTATCACATCCTTACATATTAATTCTTATTTTGACTTTTTATCAGAGCTCAGTTTGTCTCCCCTTTTTTTTTTTTTCTCAGAATCTGTTGTCTCTCCCTTTCTGTTCTAATTGTTAAGGTCTTCATGCAGCTGAGCTGTTTCTTTAGAGAGCCTTTCCTTGATGTAATGTAACCTGAGAGCTCAGCCACCATGATCAGCGGTAAGGAATTCTTACAGCAAAGGTGCCAAGCCATTGCTTCTTTTGGATTTCTCTCTCTTTTCTTTATTTAATTGTAGGGCGAAGGACCATCCTTGCAGAAATGGAAATAAAAGACTCCCCATTTTACGTGGCTTGATTATGTGTCTTTCTCTGCACTAGAGAGTGTGTCATCTGCTAATACAAAGGGTGATTTTGCCTCAGTAAAGGGAATGTGATTTCTGGGATCTCAACTCAATTTACTGCTGTCTTTTGGCTCCCATCCAAGGAAGCATTAAAGGGTATGCTTAATTGTAATCATGTGAACAAATGAGAAGTCCTATTGATTTGCTTATGGTTTGGGTTGTGCCTGAGAGCTGTGTTTGGACAGTGCTTCAATTCTACTTTTAAAAGGGACAGCTTCTCCTTTCTAATACCTGCCAGGTATTAGGCACAATAGAGAAAATTGTCAGAATGAAGCAAACATTTGCTGGCCAGGAGAGCCTTGGAGTGAGCTGATGGGTGCTGAATTGTTCTGGCAGGAAGAACTACAGAGGCCGAAAGGAGAAAATTATGGAAAAATTCAATGAAGAGCAACAGGAAGTCAAGGAGGTCAGTGTGGAGGGAGATGGAGTCATGAACAGCCACGTACTGGCTGACCCTGCACAAATACTCCACCAGGTCTCATTGCAGGGGGATTGCACAGCAGTGATTGTGTATGGCCTGGAAGCCCCATTGAGCAAGAGCAGTAGAAAGACATTGGCATCCTTTGGAAATGATCAGCTGTTTTTAATGCTCCCCTTATCTGCAAGCTGCCACAAGGCTGCCTTAAATACCAGGTGTTGGAAGAATTACTTGTTTTCATTAGTGCATTAAAACAGCCTGATAATTTGGGAAGGTGGGGATAAAAGGCCTATGACAAGTATGATTTCACAATTTGAACATATTTGAGCATATTTTGGGGTCCTAAAGGGGGTATCCTACAGCAGAAAGAGGCAAACCAAGCCTCCAAACAGACAGTGATGAACCATCCATGCCATGAGGTCCCAAGCAGTTCTGCTCAGCTGCACGCCCACAGTGGCATGTACCCCAAAGGGATATGAGCCATTTTGAGACGTTAAATCCAGAGCATCCAAACCAACAGTGAATACTCATAACTACTGTGTTCTAATTTTTTGTTCTCACAAAGCTGAATTAGTTAAGGGTTGGGTGTACAATGTTATTATGAACTACAAGGCATAAGCTATTTTGTATGGTTGCACTGAGCCTTTAGATAAGTGAAACAGTGTGTAAAGCTGATAATCAAGATGCTAAGCATGTTAAAATGGAATAAATAGAGAATTAGAACCAAAGCAAGTAACTTTCATATGCAAATCTCACAGGAGATTTTCTCTCCATGTCTCATTTCCTCTTCATTTTACAACTCAAACCCAGTTACTCCAACTTTTCAAAACATCTTGCACTCTTCCAAGACTTTTCCCCTGCCCCAAAACAAAATATGTGGGGAATCTTGATCACTGCTGGGTATTTAGTAACATTTAGTAGCATTCAACATTAGTCTCAGGGAAATCAGTGAAAATGCTCATGTAAAATGTGATCAATTAATGAATAAAGGAAATAAGCATATTCAAACTTATTCTACACTTTTGTGGAAATAGGTGCTGTGAGATGTACCATTTTGTCACATTTATATATGTGGGATCAACACCTGTTAAAATGTGTATATTTTAATTTTTAAAGATATTTGCTGGTCTGATTAAAGACCAGTACTCTACAGAAATTATGAAGGATGAACTCAATGTTCTGTGAAATAACAAGTAACCAAAAAAAAAAAGTCAATTGAAAAGGAGAATCAAGAAGGCCAAGTCTCTAAAGCTGGAAGAAACTTTGACGTGGTCTGACTTTTTTTTTTCAGGGTAAATATAGATATAGAATGATTGCTGAAAAGTTCTGTGGGTCATGAAAGGATTGAAAAAATGGAAAATAAATTAATTATGGCAGACAAATGTTGCCTGGTAATTTGCCCTGCACTATGTGGCAAAACATTTCATACAAAAAAATCTTCAAATAAAGTGAACAGAACTGGAATGCAAAAGACAGAACAAGAGATTGTGTCCTAGAAAGGCACAACTACTGAGATTAGAGGGAAAAGTTAATCTGAATCAAGAGGTAAGATCCAAAAATCATGAGCTATGTGATTCCAGTGTGACTAGTTCTAGTGAAATATCACATCTTGCCCCAGGATCTTCACTTGAAAGAAGATATTGAAAAATTTGCGTATAATCCTTTTTGAAAAAATGAACATAAAAATTATTCTAGAGCTGAAAAGATTATGTTACAATGAAAAGCTTTCAAGGTATTGTCAAAATTAGAATTTAGGAGTGATCTCTCTGCAATTTCCAAGAAATGACATGAATTGATATTGTTGCTTGTTAAGAGATTTTCTTGCATGGTAGCAAGATCAGAAGTAGAGAAATCTGAAGGTCTAAGGAATTCTTTTTAACACTAAAGGAAAACAAACCATGTTGTAAACTGATCATGGAAAGTAATGACTGTAGCAAAAAGATTGAATCCACAGCTCTGGCTATTCAAGTGGAGATCTGTCTGAAAGTGCTCTGTTCTTTAATCAAATGCAAATAATTGGGTAACTAATTGCAAATTAGGTAACTAAATGCAAACAATTGTAGTGAATCAAATGGTTTACTGGTCACACATGGTCCAAAATATGTTCTTTTATTGGCCTTGACCTCTACTCTCAGTCCTAGTGCAGTGGTGATATTTTACCTGAATGTGACCATAGATGTGTGCTTAAATTCAAAAAGGTAATACATTTAGAAGGTAATTTAGAAAAATACTATTTTTCATTTTCAGTGAAATTGAAACTATTTTGGGAACATTTGTGAAATATTTTATTTCTTAAGTGTTTATTCTTAACATCAACTTTTCAAACTCTTCCATTTGTTGATATTGATAATGTTACTGATATTTATGCTATTTCATTTATAGTTGGGCAGTTCAGGCTTTGCATCCAGATTATTTTGGGTAATATTACTTTAAGAAGAAATACTTTCTCTAACAGTGACTTCCTCTCAACAGTGTAATCTCTTAAGCAGAGAGACAGACCCCTCTTAAATTAGAGTGTCTGATTTGCAGAGTGAAGTTTCTGTTGTCTGTACAAGATAGGGCAAGTAATCAGTACTTCTGTAACTGGCCTGGAGATAGAGCTAATACAATCATTTGCCTTTCTCTGGGCTTTTAAATGATACCTTAATGCTAGCACAGGCACCACAAACACAACCTCTGGGCTTGTGAACACTAGCAGAGTTTTAAAAACCAGATATTTTTTCATTCTGAAGAGCTATCGAAGTCTGTTTGCCCAGCTGAAGATTTTGCTTCTTTTATCAGAAGGATAAATCTCGTGTCAGTGTAATGGACTGTGTCAAATATGGTCTGGCACACACTAAGTAAGGAATAATACTCCCCAGGGTTTGCCTCCAGCACCTGAGAAATAGGATCTATGGTAGGAAGCATACCCTGAAGTATAGGATTTTAATCACAGACAAAAAATACATTTTCTGGATGAAAATAAAGGTGAATGAAATGGTTCAGTGTTTTTAAAATCCTACTTTGGGATAAATGAAAGCACTTTTCATCCTTTTCATGACAGAGGGGTATTTGGTTAAGACTCAGCTTAACTTTGCTTAAATCAGTAAGACTACTGGTTTTCATCAATGATAACCTTGATTTTCTTTGATTGAATTTGGTTTCACATAGGAAAGGAGCCAAACTTGTACCAAAAACTGGGTCAAGAGGCTCATGAGACATTGGAACAGATTGTCCAGAGAAGAAGCTGTGGGATGGGGCTTTGAGCAACCTGGTCTAGTGGAAGGTGTCCCTGCCCATGGCAGGGGGTTAGATTATCTTTAAGGTCCCTTCCAACCCAAAAAATTCTAGGATTCTAAGAAAGGGTATTTATCAACAGAACTACTCACTTAGCATTTTCATTTCTATGTTGTTTACCATTTTAAATCAAAATAAAAAAGTGCAATTCAACAGTTAGGGGCTAAAAATACATATTTAGTGCATAAAGCTTTAACTGTACTTTAAGACTCAGATGGGCACTGAAGGCTTATGAGATTTGGCCACTTACTCATTCAAGTTTCACTACAAATCTTCACTGCAGAAAAAAAGTGTTAAATAATTTTATGCTTAATTAGGAAACCGCAAGCTGGTTGAAATCACAACTCATCTCACTTGCAGAATACAGGTGAAGGAATACCAGTTTAAAGTTTCAATACCACACATTGCTAAAGAACCTTTTTTCTGGTACCTTCAAGTACTAATTTTGATGGTAACCTTCCTCATAAAATACAAACATCCTTTATTTCCTATTGTTCTTAGAAAAGAAAAAAGCCTTTTCTTCTTGTATAAATTCCTGTTTCATAGCTTCTAGCCATTTAAATGAAATTGGCCAATAACTTTGGTTGGTGTTAATTTACATGGGGGGTGTAGCTGGCTACAGCTATTAGTACAAATGAGCACCATGCTGCCTGTGCTTTCCTTGGAGATGCCTTTGATGAGCCTGGGAATTGCAGGTTTGGTCATGAAGTAAGATTTTCTCTCAGAGATATTGATTTATTTGCCATAAAACCTTTCAAACTGCTAAATACTGAGTGTCCATAGCCACTGAGCCACAAGTAACCCTAATTTTCTACCTGTTGATATGGTCATAGCTGCTCCTATGAGCTTGAAGCTCTCCAGTTGGTGGTGATTGCCCTCACTGAGAAAGTGTAGGTACGGTGTCCACTTGGAGAAAAGTTGCTTCCTCTGTGTGCAGCAGAAAAGATGTGGCCACCCAGAGGCAGCACCGCAAAAGCATTCAGGATTCCAGTTCTCAGGCTGCAGGGAGTGCCAGAGCCTGGTGCTGCTCTCAGATGGAACAGCACTGTGGGGTGTGATCAGTATGTGTGATCAGTGATCTGCTCAGCCGGGTGGGGGAGCTGGGAGATGAAGGAGAAGGGCTAAGAAGTGTTAGGGACTCGCATCAGCAGGCAGAAAAAGTGGACCTTTTTCCACTCCCCTCCATTTCTAAGGACCAGGACCTTAGAAATGGAGGGGAGTGGAAAGGGGTTCTGTTTGGGGTGGCAGGAGAATCCACTCCCGACCTACCCCACCTCCCCAGGTGCCCTTATACAGTAGGCATGAGGCCCAAGGAAATGAGAATGTGGATCGAGGTTCTTTTGGTAGGGAGGTGTTGCCTAGGCCAGGGCAGCCCATCCACTGCAACATGACTTCCTCAGCTAAATAAAACATCCATATTAGGTGCACAGCCAGCACAGGAAGAGCCTTTTTTGGAGATAATAAGGCCCTTTCCATTTAAGTTTTTTCTCGGATGGTGTTATAGACTTTCCACACCAATTCAAAAAAATGCTCCCCCAAATTACATCCTAAAGAATTCAAAATGAGCTGTATGTATCATTTGCATTCAGGAAAATCTTCAGTGAAAATTGCCTACAGCTTTCTCTCTCTCTTAGAGCAGCACACTGACATGATCCAAAAGGAGTGTCTTAATTATGGTAATTATAGGATTTAAAATTCATTAAATAAAATACTAAGGCTACTCAAACTCAGATTTTTGAAGGATTATAGTGTTTGACAACACTATGAAAGGTTTAAGTGCGTAGTTTAACTGCCAGAATTGGTTTGTGTTTAGCCCTTATTACTCAGCACGAAAAACATGTTTTAAGTGGAATCTGCAGCCCACTTTCAACTGTCAGTCCAAATATATCTATTCACAAGCTGAGAAATTAGCACAGTGCATGATGCTCTGGTGACACCCATCAAGCAAGAACAACTCATTGTTTCATTCCATCTCACATCCAAGTCATGAATTTCTACACTTCATTTAAAGAAAGAAAAAACCATCCCAGCTCTAAAAGGTTGACAGGGGCTCAAAATGGCTAAAGTAAGTTTGAAGTAAAAGGTAATTCCTGGCATTCAGTCTGCCTTTGTGGACATTGACTGTGTTACAGTGGAGTAGGGCTGGTAGGGAGGCAGGTACGACTTTTCCTCTCCTATAGCCTCTAGCCAGTATAATGGCATTGTATTTGCACAGTTCCTGGTGTTAGGCAAAACTGGGGGAAAGACATAAAAGCAAAAATCCCTCTGTGATGAAGTAATTTCCCAGAACTGTCTCTGGTTTATGGAGGAAAATTCCCTCTGAGCTGGGTCATATGCTCCCAGAGGGTCAGCCCAGTACTGGGGACTGGTTTATCCTTAATGCCACAGGTGTCCATGCCAATGCTCTGCTCTCCTGACTCTCCTGTACAGCAAAGCAGTTCATGCCCTGCACCAACTCCATGCTTCTGCCTTTAATGTTTCAGCATCTTCCCTCCAGTGCTGCTCTTTCTTGCCTCGGCTCTGACTTCCTGTAAAACAGCCATGGTCACTTTGCAAAGGGAAAGTGTGACTCTGTTGGCACTTGTATTCCACACCTAAGGAACTTTTCAATCATTCCTGCTACTCTGTGCCATGCTTCAATGAAGTGTGCCCACTTACATCCAAATACCAGTGGCTAAGTCCATTGATGTAAATGAAACCACACTGGTATAAAACCAGTGCATGTAAGAGCAGAATCAGGATCCTAACTGCCAAAAATAGGATATTAGAATTACATTTACAATAGATATCTTTATGTGTATTTGTACGCAGTACTCATCTGTTGCAACAGCCACATAAGGAGTGAAGCTAGATCTGATTTATGATTGCTACATTTTAGAGCAGCCTATCTTTCCCAAGCAGAGCTCAAGAAAAAAATTTTTAGTATCTAACTTCAGGTTACTTTGCAACAGAGCCAAGACAGCTCAGATGCAGAAGAGTGTCTTAAAATGCCTTGTGTCCATCCATCCATTTAAGGCTTGAGTCTTACAGCCTCGGTCCTGGCCCCTCAGGAGCCCTAGATCTGAGTTCAGGACCAGAGGCTTTTGTATTCTGCATGGCTATAAAAAGTATCAGGTTTGAAATCTGCAGCAAAACCTCTGCTGATGACAATGACCCCGTGAAAGCCACTCCTGGGAACCAAACACATGTAAACAGTGCATGGCACCAATTGCATGGGTGTGGCACAGCTGTGTACGTACAGACTGAGCATGCACAGAAAATGCAAGTTCTCACAAGAGCAGTGTGGCATGTTGGCAGAGTCAAAGCAGGGCATTAGCTAGAAAATAAGGAAGAGAAGGCATTCTTGAATGCTTTTACAGATTTTTAGCTGAGTATACTATCAAGCTTATTGAACAACAGATGATTTCTTCTAGAAAAATCCAAGAGAACGATGAATTTCAATAGGGATATGCAGAAACAGTTCTTCAAAGTGAAAGCTGAATTACCATTTCTGTAGGTTGCTTAGCTCCTTAAATCATCTGTCAGGTATATAGTCCTGTGCTTATTTCTGAGGAAAGCAGTTGCTCATTGGGCTATTATCTCAGCAATTTTCCAAAGGCGACTCCACATAGGAAAGAAAACAGGGGTTCTGTCTGTCCTGTTCTCTGCCTATCGTGGTCTCTTCCCACAGGTGACATGACAGCATGAGCTCACATTTGGAGCACCGTGTGCCTTGGTCCATGTGTGTCCATCCACTGCTGATGGCATTTGGGTTCCCTTCCCTGCTCCTTCCTGAGTGTTGCTGTGTAGCAGATTTACTCCCACCCTGATTCAGGGGCTAGCCAGCATGAAGGTGATGTGAGGGATCAGGGAGTGTGACAGTGGTGTGAGCTCAGCCTTGGAGATGGCACAAGAACCAGGAGGCATGGAAGAACTGGGAAATATTTTTCTCCAGCCAGGAGAGGGCAGAAACTTCATTGTGCAGTAGTATGAAACCATGTATGCACTTCCACAGGCAAAAGTCATCCCTGATTTCCTGAAACTGTTAATATTTACTGCATGTGTAAGAAATGGAGGACCCTTTTTCTGGTAATCCTCATGGTCAATGGAACACTTTCCTGAAAGACTGCAACCAGAGATTCATTCTCTGCTCTTCATTTTCACATCTATTCCGTGCCAGGTACCTTTTATAATCCATCTGCTTCTCACCAGATCAGTAATTTTGTTTTCTTTTCTGGCAGACAGGTCCTCAGAAGCTTTGCCAAAAATATCCTAAGTCCAAAGTTATTTTTAAAAGGTGCGAAAGTCAAGAAAAATCCAAGTGAATCCAAGGTAAGTAGTTTGTATTCCTTTTTACTTTTAAATTCTGTAAGAGCTAATAGTAGGGTAAAAATGTTGAAAGCTAATGAGATTTCAGAGCAGACATTTTCCATTTGAAAATAAATAGAGGAAAGAAACTTTGAAATTGCCTCATTTCAGGAAAGATCTGAAGACCAAGCTTCATTCCAAAATATCAAGGACAGTCCTTCACTGTAATGGCACCTCAAGGAGAATAGAGTGTATGTGCTTTTGAAACTGGTTTTGAAACACTCGTTTTGGTTTAAAGTTGCCATGCTGAACTCAAACCCAGCTGAATTGCTGCTAATGGGTGAACTGACAGTCTCTTCAGTTTGCAGTAGACAGATGTCAACACTGCAGCTGGAACTAATCATAAGTTGTCATCATGACTGGAAGTAACTGAAACTTTTCTTGACTGTAGATAGCTAGGACTGAACGGACATGAACACTAATTCATCCTCTCACACTTAATATCTCATTGCTTCAAGCAAAGGACAAAGGGGGCATAAGTTCCATTCCACAGGACATTGGGCAATTTTGACATTTGTCTTCATGTGGGCTGTAAACAGGACTTGAAAATGTCAACATTTTTGGTGTAAACAAAATAATTCTTTTACTCTCAATTGAAATGCTTTATTTTGACAAAAACGAAACATTCAGATTATTCACTTCTTCTCAGTTATGCAGGAAAGGCATTGGGATGCAGTATCATTCATATGTTTCATCCCTACGATGAAAGCCAGAACTGTTTCCTTCTAAGGATACTGAAAAATTGAATTTTTTCCTCTTGCTGCCTTCGAATAAACCTCTGCTGAGGTTAATGCAGCTTCAGGGGGTGTTTTGACTTAACCAAGTAGAATTCTCTTGTTAGAGAGAATGCCTCTATCAATATTTTCCAGACTGGAAATCACCTTTGAGGGACTTTATCAGTGCTCCATGGGCAGGTATGTAAGGATGTAATTTATAGGACCATTTAGGTTACTTTGAGACATATGGGTAGGTCACCACTTTGGTTCCTAGACCCCATCAATGAAAGGACAACTCAAACGCATTAAAGAATCCTTCTGAAAAATAATAGTTTTGAAGCCACCCAAAAAACTAATGTGGTGATTTATTTTGAATTTTGTTTACATTTAATATGCTTGGAATACTTTGGGTAGATGGTGCACCCTTCATGGTCTACCTGCTCACCTTATACAGGCATGGACTATGGTCCTGCCTTTCAGGTTTTTTTAGTTTTAAAGATTCCTCCTTGAAAAAATGACAGGTTTAGAAAACAATTAAAACTTTTGGTCACACTGGAAAACAAAGTCCATTTTATGAGTATGGAAAATATTGGACATACAAATAACAAAGACTCTAAATTAAAGTGAGAAGAAATTTCAAATTCACTTGAACTATCTTTAAGACCAGGTAAAGCAGTGTCAAGTAGACAGAGTAATTCTTGTCCAAGTAGCTGTTTAGTGGTCACAAAACCAAATATGACCACTTGATTTTGGTGGTGTATTTATTAGGTTTCATACAGTGATGACACATTTTAGCCATGGTGGTCTAAAGATATAAATAAGGAAAGTTACTTAAGGAAAAATCACATTTTCAATAGTCTATTTGCTATTGCTGGGAAAAGAGGGCTTATTGGAACGGGAGGAGGAAGCACTACTCAGATGAAAATGAGAGCACATTTTGATTTAAGGAATAATTTGTGGTGGTGATCATTATGAACGTTATACCAGCCTTGGCACCAACGAGTTTGACCTCCTTGTTTGAAAGTATGCTTCAGAATAAGAAGTTCATGAGGAAATTTTTCTTTTGTCTTCTGTGTATCGCTTGTTCTGTGCTGTAGCTTGGGAACTCTGCAGAAAAATCACAAATGAAAGTTAGATTTTATCAGAGGAATGGGAGATTTGTGACATATCTCCCTGAGGATAAAATTCCATCTTACTTAAAAAGTAATTAATTTTTTTTCAGTGAAATTAATATTTTTTTTCCTGGGGCTTTTAAAAACTACTATTACCTACCCAAGTTTCCATTCAGACAACATTAATAGAGGTCTAAATATTGTCTAGAATCTTCAAATTTAAGTTCTCCGATGTATCTTCTCTCAATGGAGTGCCTTTCGATATGTGGCATTTCTACGCCTTCACCAAGCTGACCAATGTGGAGAAATATTGTGGACTCGCCAGGTAGCTTGATTTTGTTATTCTTAGGGACACAGTACATCCCTATTTAAATTCCTGGGAGTAGCTGTTGTGGAAAAATACAATTCATTTTCATAATGATGTCAGGATTTGGCCTGGAATCTGCTCAGGGACTACACATTCAGTGCTTTCACAAGTCTGGGCTTTTTCTTTCAGTCTCACACCAATTCCTTGTATCTCTTTCAATGACAAGGGAAAAGGTAGAAATGTCAAAGAGCTCTCCATGAGTAGTTTTCTGTGAATTCCACAGCCTCTGTCTCTTCTCCCTCCATATGAAGCAAGTTAAATATGAAATTTAAAAGCAAAAGGAAAAAGGAGCACTTACAAATGCCCTGTCAAGGCTCAGTCTAGTTTTTCTCCTCTCTCTCATCTGCCTTTCCCAGAATGATTCCTGAGGGGGAAAAAGCACTTAAAATACACTCTTGATCCTGACCCAAGTCCCACTGCTTCCTTATTCCTCTGATGATAAGGCAAAAACCACTTAAATGGGCTCTTTGGGACAATTCATGCATCTCCCTTCTCTCATCTACGTTTATGCTCCAAGAGGTAAAGGTGCTTGAAAAGAAAGGTTTTTTTGATACTCAGCTCAGTTTCTCTCTCTCTGCCCTGCTTGTGTTTTCAGCTCATTGGGTTTCTCAAGTCTCCTCCTCCCTGACAAAGTAAATCTCACAGCATATGATATCATGCTAAAGATCTTGAACTGAATGTTACCTTATGGCTCCCATTGCACTAACCATTGCTGTGTGGGGGAGGTATGGATTTTGCAATGACCCAGTAAAATAGCTGGCATGTTGTTTTCTGTTTCCTCTTTATAGCAAAGATATATCAAGATATTAAAAATATTTACATTTGCTCTTTGCTACGCTCTGAACCATTGGCCAGGAGCAAATTCAGATTTCTGGAACAATATTAAAGCCAAAATTTTATAAGCTCAGCTGTAGTGATGGTGAAAGGTGAGGCAAACAGCACAATGCAGAGGCTGATCACAGGGCTCTGGGGCTTCCCTCAGTTGCTGAAGCAAAGGCATCTGCTACTGATGAAGTGCCTTCAGGTATTTTTCATCCCCTCCAGCTGCCAGTCCAACAGAGTCCAGGACCCTGTAGGTCTGCATCCCATCTGCTGGCACACTGTGTGTCCCAGATACTCTTGGGGCATTTAGGGGCACAGGATGTTTGGGCAGCCTCACTGAGCTCTCCTGTTTCCATCTCTCTGTGGAGCACCGAACTCTTTTTTTGCAGAGGAGAGCTTTCTCCTGCTTACAGGTACATAAAATAAAGAGGAGAAGAAATTAGGGAATATCACTATAATGAAATATTTTTTGTGAAATTGGATTGTCAGCCATTTAGGGCAGAATGAGGAAGAAATGAAAATATGTTGCATCAATTTTGTCCTTTTCATCACATTTTTTAAACACAACTCTTTTTATACTTAAAAATCAGTTGCAGACAATTTCCAACCTAATAAAAATTAGAATCAATCTAATAAAATCTAATTAATAAATAGGGATGCTCCACATCACATACAAGGCCTTAAAATTCTTATTTTATTAGAGTTTTCACTGAAAACATGCTGCAGAGCCAGCTGAACCAAGATGGCATGTCCCTGACAGCAACCTGCCTCACTGGAAGGAGGCAGATCTGAAGGAAACTGTGTGAGAGAAACATCTCCATGGAGAGAGTAGGCAGCACAGAACAGTGCTTTGGAGTGAGACTTCAACAGTTGTGAGCCCTTTCTTTGGCAGGTGCAATGTGCCGCTATCATCAACACAGGGCCAGGGTGGTTCCACCTCTGCCTGTCCTCACTTATGGCTTCAGTTAAGGCACTAACATTGTTTGCTGGGTGAAGGGTGGGTGTTTATTCTCAGTGCAGAGAAGCTCTAACAGAAGAACACAGGACAGCTTGCTAGAGCCCCACAGTCATGTACTCTTGTTTTGTATTGGTCCCCAGGGCAACCTTTGGGACATATGTCCAGGTAAAAGCATGTTCACTGCGCAGCACAGCCACTGCTGTTTTCTATTGCTACAACAGGCAGAACAAAACAGCTCCCACTGGTTTTAACAGAGCCATTTGAGATCCTAATGAGAACATCTAACACAGCAGCTCTGGCTCTGTACCAGCAACGTGAATGTTAAAAATTATGCATATGTGAAGGAGGATAGTTTGTCATATATTTCTGGAAAGTAGTTTAAAAACTTGGCTTTAATAATGGGCATGCTGACAGCAACTGGGCTTTGATGGCCAAGTCCCTCGGATATCAACTGCTCTAGCATCAGAACTATTTTGACGTCAAAACAAAACAGGCTATTTACTTTTTGAAGTTAAATTAAATCCAGAGAGTATGATGCTGTTACAGAGCTGGAGTCCTAGGCCATTTCATCCAAATGAGCCGAGCAAGGTATAACTTATGAACAACTCCATAAACGCAGGGGCCAGGTTTCATTCCAGCAATATCAGTTAAAAACATGTATCAGGCCAGGCTACAGAAGAGCAGCACTAGTGAATTTACAATGCATAATCCATTTCAAGCTTACTCCCCTTTCACTCCCTATCATTGCAAATGGGATGGTTGGCAAATAATTGATTCTTCTGATATTGGTACAATAAAAGATGATTCTTTACAGTGAATTAGATCAGTTAAATAATGCTTATCCAAATTTAGGTGGGGAGACTTTCCTGTCCTATAGTGGGCTCAGAAGTTTCCTTGAGGATCCCCAAGTAATCCTGTGAAAAGAAAATACTCTGGAGAGGAACAGCCATGGCTGATATCTTACTGCTGCTGTTTCCCTTCCCAGAACCATTTCCTCTTTGTCACCTGATGGAGGTACATGGTACCTGTCCCTAAACTGTTTGCCTGTTCTCCATGCAATTGTTTTCTCCACTTGTTCTGGAAAAGATTGTTGCTTGTACCCTTAAGTGCTGCCACATTCCCTGGCACATGGACCTCTGCTGGACTGCCAGACAGGGCCCTTGGCTTCCCTGACGTCTGTTCTTACTAGAAAACACCCATGACCTACACAGGGTCATTGTTGGGCAGGCTGCCTCTTTCTTGGCCTGACACTGGCATATAGGCAGCTGGTGTGCAGTGGCTGACCACATCAACTGACCATATCTACTCCAGGGGCCCATGTGGCTGGAACCAGAGGAGTTCTGGACCCCAGCTGGCTCCAGGAATGTGTCTTTTGTTCTATTCCTAGTCCACTTAGACAGAGAGAATACCCTCAAACAGCTCCTGGGATCAACTTCTCATCCTTCCTATGGGCAGAAATTTCTCAGCTGAACCTGCTCTCTCTTGAGATGGGAAAAACTTCCTCAGAGGGCTCTGAGGCCCCATCTTGTATCAGCTCCCCTGGGAAACAGAGCTCTTTTTCCTTGGGGAAGATGGAGGAAGAGCATCCCCCTGCTGGTGAGGAAGGTGTCCCCACAACACTAGGCAGACACAGTCAGTGGGGGTTTATTATCCTGGATTTGACAGCCCAGAATGTGTCTGCAAAGCTGTTTCCAATACAGATTGTTTGGGAATTAGTATATGCTAAATACCTATCAACTTAGACAATAGAAGAGGCTGGTTATGGCCTCAAAGAACTAAATTTAGGAGAAATTATAATCTTTATGCCCTTCAGAAAGATAAAATAAGCAATTTTACAATTGCTATAAATGAATCTTTGTAGCTTTTCTTTTAGCTCTGCAGAGTCACTACAATTCCCAATGTTAGGTTCCTTTACATAGAGCACACTTGTGTCAGCTGATAACAAAAAGTACAGGGGGAAAGTAGTTAAATGAACAGGCAGATCAAACCCAGCCAACATGATCTGTGCCACCAAAGACTGACACTACAAGTTCTTCCATCTGCAGATTTCCTGGAGCCCTTGTGGTCCCTTCAGCAAGGTGCAGTTCTGAACACAGTAGTTTTTGCTTTTTTTGATCTCAAGCTTGGCTACTGTAACACAAGCAAGATCTTTGGGAGAAGCACTGCTCAGACAGATTGAGAAATTCTCATGTGAAGTTGTCCTAACTCAGAAGGATTCATGACTTCAAGACCCCCTCCAGACCAAAATATTGTCTCCATAGTAGTGTGCATGGGCAGTTTGGGATGTTTTTACTTATAGAAGAGTTTCTTTCTTTTCTGCTAAAGTATATGGAATTCAATCAGCCTAGAAACCAAAAATTGTGTATTCAGCCAATGGTACTTTAGAAGAGTCTCCTCAGAATTAAAAACACTAGAATAAATCTTCCTAAATAGGTGCTTTTGGAAAGAGACAAAAAGAAATGTGAGGGAAAGTAAAGAGACTGCCCTGACTTCTGCTTATGCACCATCCAGCACCAAGCACTGTGAATAGTGGCTTTATTTACTTCACAGTGTCTGCAGCACTCTGGTGTCCATTGTGGAGTCGCTGCACAATGACAGGTAAATGACATGTTGTATGTCTGGAATTTGTGACAACTGTCACCAGGCTGAGGGTGCAGAACAGAACACCAGTGTCTCCACTTTGGGGTGGCTACCAATGGCCTCTTGCAGGGCTACTGCTGCCCCATCTGCTCTATGCAGAATGGGGATTCTCAGACTTGCTTCATATTTCTGCCCTGAAATTGCCAATCTTACCTCGGATTGCTAAATACAATATATAATACAATGCAGTTGAGTTTTAGAGTCCTAATTTCTTTAAGACATCGACATGTCTGCCTGCAAGCACAGAAGATATGGTGGAATCAGTTGTGGCTATAAAAGCCCTTGGCTGGTAACTGAAGCAAGAATAGGTCCTGTGGCTTTTTCATTAGTCCTCTCATCTACTCTGTAAGGGTTCCAGTGACCTTTATGTGTTGTATTTTTTAAACTTTCACAGGGTTTCAACTTAAGGAAGCCCAGACTCTTGTTCTTGTGATAAATAAATGCTCATTCTCTCTGTAAACAAAAGAGAAAACTGCACATGCCAGTATTTTATAATCATGCCATGAAAAGCTCTTTTGTAGCTTAGAGCAGAGAAGTTAAATTTCACATTATTCAGTTCCAATTGCAGAATAACAAAAGATGGTAGTTGAACAAAAATGCTATTGTTTCACTGGGAAGCAATTAGGCTGGTGATGGCAGGTCTCAAGTGAGAATATAGCTCCTCAGTGAGCTATGAGTACCTGCTATTTGCCAAAACTGCCATTATAATAAGAACACTGTCATGATTGAAAACCCTAATTACCTAGGATTTGGAGGTTTGTGGAAAATGTTGTGCTTTTAAAGGACTAACTGCACTATTAATACAGGTTTTAAATTGGAACTAGGGTGAAACATCCCACATGTTCTATATGATGTTGTACTAGCACTGCTTAAGATGTGAACTGTTGGGTTTATCAGGTCTTGATCATAATGGAATAATTTTTCTGTCTGAATTGGATGCACATTGCACTGTTTTCTTTCTCTTCTCTTTTTCTTCCAAGGGCAGTATGCTTTCACACTGAGAACAAATTTCTCTCTTTACATGGGACTGATCATGAATAAAAATGAAGTGTTGGAGAAAGAAAAAGAAATGTGGCTATGATTATACCATGTTTATGTCCACAGTGGACAGATGAAAGCAATAACACAAAGCTGTTATTTTAGTAATTATAAAACCAGAATTTATAATGATTTAAAGGCTATCTTAATAAGAAATATAAGGGCAACGTGCTCTGGAAAAGGTTTCAATGAAAGGATTGAAAACTGAGATTGACATTCAGTGTCTTGGAATTTTTTGCAAGGAGGCTTTTATTTTGTGACATTCAGAAACCTAGAACTGTGGTTAACATGAATAGTTGTACACTTACAGCTCTGGCACTTAGCACTCAGCTTGTGATTTAAATTCAGCTCCCTGTGAATCCTTGGGTGAAGGAAATGGTTGTGTTATTTACACACTTAGGTTTGGAGGATGATTAATAGGATACAAGGGTGCTAAATGGTCTTGAATATAAAATAAATAATGTATCCATAACCTATTATAGTGTAAGGTTAAAACAGGCAGTTAGGCAGCCACAATAAAAAAATAGGTCTGAAGAGGTGAATGGTATGTTTCAAAAAGTATCAAAAACTTTTGGCAGCTCTTTACCAGTTTTAGCACAAAGAAAAAAGGTAATCTATGTAAGCAAGGAAACATCTTTCCTCTTAAGTGGTTTATAAAAAGACCTTTTTTTTCTTTATTTGGGAAGCTCTATAAGGGGTGAAAATGTAGTTTTTTTTGAATAAGCTCCTTATTTCTTAACTTACCAATTATGACAGAACATTAGCATACAAATCCTTGTTGTGAGAGTTGTCCTTGGGATCTCTACAGGTTGCTTGAAATTTAATGACAAGGGTGAGCAGAGATGAGATACAGAAAGTGAAATGAGTGGGGAATGAGAGGAAAGTCTGCTACAGAAATGATGGCAATGTTGTGGACGGATTTGTGAAGGTTTATGTAGTGAGGAGAGGAGGAGGAGGAGGAGGAGGCTGATGCCATTTGAATGGACTCAGACTCTTCCCTCTTGTACTAGGACCTCAATGGATTTATGCTCCTGAAATTCAATTGGAAAC
>VXAX01004329.1:620353-635086 GCA_013399835.1 Leptocoma aspasia | reverse complement strand
TATCTGTGTAGCTTTGAAAATGGAGTTTGGTCCATATTCAGTTCTAAACCCACTGGACATTATAGGTGGAAGATAAAAACTCTGCCTTAATAATTTATAGTAAACCACTTCCTCAGCTCATCAGCTTTACCTTGTAATTACAGTAATTAGTTGTTCATTAATAACACATTATAATCATATAAACTTTTTATTGTGTTGCTTAGTAGTTGAGTAATTAAAAATTGATATCCTTATTCAAGATTTTATTTATTAAATTTTAGATATATATATATATTTTAAAATATTTTTGAGTGCAGATAGGAATAATGTTTCCTTAGGCTGAAGGCTATGAAGTAATTGATCTGCTCCTGGGCTCCAGTAACCAAAAGAATCCCCTTTTCTGCCACAGGGAGAAATGTCTTTTCTGTGGCAGTTAGATGAGAACAGACTGGGGAAATTTTTTTGAGGAATGACTGGACACATGGTTAGGTATGTATGTGTACAAGAATGTACACATTTTGTGAGTAGCACAGAGAACACAGTGAGTTTTAGATCTGTCAGTTGAAGCCTTCACAGGCAAAGATTGTAAAAATTGAAAATTTGACTATTTTTATGCTAGCCAGCAGAAGGCATGGAGGAAAAAGAGAACTACTGAGCAGAGGACTTATATTTCCTTCCTACAATATAAAGCCTTGCTGCATAGGCAGGGTCATTAGTACGTCAAATATTTTTTAAGATTGTGTGGACTTGAAAAGAAAAGGTAGTGATAGACTCATGTACAAATGTGTGTGAACATCCATGTGTCACAACAGAGATTTAAGAGAATGATGCCAGATGAACTAAGAACAGTACAGGCCAATAATTTTAAACATAGAAAAGGGAACATTTATTTTCATATCACAATGCAGAAAAAAATGGTCATTACTTTGTGAAGGAAAGTGGAGAAGCTCCACTGCCAGCTTCTTCCACCTTGGCACTGTGAACCCACTGAGCTTTGTGGGGAGCACGGCTGACAGGAGCACAGCTCTGAAACATCTTTTATGTGGTAGCAAAAAGGACCTCCAGAACCCGAGCAAATAGCTCTCAAGGAAATTTTTCTATGCTGTCTTGACTGTCACTGGATACCTTTGCTGTGTTGCCTGCTGTGCTGGTGGTCACTATTGTGACAGAACACCAAAGATTTGTTTTAGTGAGGTTCAGAAGGGTTCAGCCCCACTGCTGCCAAGTTAAAGCAAATTTCTCTTTTTCTCTAGCCATCAGTAAAACTGATTCCTGACAGAATGCCTAGCAGAATGGTGAAGAAAGGATCAAAACCCCTGCTCAGAACTGGCTCAGAGCATAACAGTGAACAGCAGTTCAAACATGGGCTTCAAATGCAAAAAAAATATATGTATTGGGAGCACCTGGCACCCCTTAGCCATGTTTCCAAAGGGCATTTTCACAGCTGGGAGAGCTGGAAACATTTGCAGTGATAAAAACATGACTATCCAGAGGTCACTGGCCCCAGAAATCTCACCAGCAGCCATGATGTTAAACCAGTCCCCTTGGCTTCTGCTGAGCTGGGCTGGGGAATTTTTCAGAAAGATACATACTCTGAATTGTAAGGAAGTCATGGAAGTAGCCATGATCAGGAAAAAAGCTTTAATTTTAGACAGTAGTGTTATTTCAATAAGACCATGTACGTGCTCTTTTTTTGGTAATTTTACTTTTCTGTTAGCTAACAGCTTCCATATACCAAACACTGCCATAGAAATGAAATTAAATGGAGTCATGATGAAAAAGAATGAGGGATTTCCTGAACTAAGCAGAAACAGGCTAAAATAATGCCAAATGTGTTTTCTTAGGAATTTTTCACTGTGTTATGCTGAGAACTGTCTACAAGTAATGTCAAGTGAGCTATTTTCCTGGCAAGTAATATGCTGGACTGGAACCATGGGTTTGATAATTGCTTGTACCTCTTGATGATGAAACATCTTGGCTTTCTTTGAAAAGAAATATGTCCTTCTGCTGTGTGGGGAGAAACAGAGGTTCCTGAACTTCAGTGTCTGGGCAGAAACCTTGGAATATTGAGAATTTGTCTGAGAGCCTCAATCACTCCTGATTATCTCCCACCTCTGCCCAGGGGAGAATGGCAGCTGGGAGAGACCAGGGAACAAACTGCTGGAAAATATCTTACAAATGCCAGTGANAGGAGGAGGAGGAGGAGGCTGATGCCATTTGAATGGACTCAGACTCTTCCCTCTTGTACTAGGACCTCAATGGATTTATGCTCCTGAAATTCAATTGGAAACAAAACTGGGCTCTTTGAAGTGGGGAGTTGATAATCACTGGCACAATTTTGTCAGGCTCATAGTGAAGTCCTCACTAGCAGAGATTTCTTAATCAAAACTGAATGCCTTTCTTAAAATGAGGCACTGGTTTGTTGAGAAGTTCCTGGGTTCAGTGCATGGTTCAGTAGATGGGATGTCATAGTTTGTGTTATGGAAAAGACTGGACTGGATTATCACAGACTTTCCTTCTGCTGAATGTGAGAAAGCTGCCAGCTCCTGTGTCTGATGTTCTCTATTTGCATATTCACAGAATGAATAGTAATAGTAAAATATAGTAATATAATAAAAAAATAGTAATAGTAAAAATACTTGCAATAAATAAAAAATACAGACTGAAGAGTTGTAAAAGTAAATAATGAGAAGTCAAAATGAAATTGTTCCAGGATTTTGACTTTCTCATACTTCATAGTTGTACTGAGGGAATAACATAAGGGCTGCTACACATCTTCTGATAAAATTAATTAACAATCATCTCCTCCACCAGACAGCATTCTAAAACTGTATAACATTAGCTACCAGAAAGTACACAATCAAACAGTCACTACAAGGAAGTATACAATCAATTTTCTCCTGTGGATTTGTATCTGTGTAGCTTTGAAAATGGAGTTTGGTCCATATTCAGTTCTAAACCCACTGGACATTATAGGTGGAAGATAAAAACTCTGCCTTAATAATTTATAGTAAACCACTTCCTCAGCTCATCAGCTTTACCTTGTAATTACAGTAATTAGTTGTTCATTAATAACACATTATAATCATATAAACTTTTTATTGTGTTGCTTAGTAGTTGAGTAATTAAAAATTGATATCCTTATTCAAGATTTTATTTATTAAATTTTAGATATATATATATATTTTAAAATATTTTTGAGTGCAGATAGGAATAATGTTTCCTTAGGCTGAAGGCTATGAAGTAATTGATCTGCTCCTGGGCTCCAGTAACCAAAAGAATCCCCTTTTCTGCCACAGGGAGAAATGTCTTTTCTGTGGCAGTTAGATGAGAACAGACTGGGGAAATTTTTTTGAGGAATGACTGGACACATGGTTAGGTATGTATGTGTACAAGAATGTACACATTTTGTGAGTAGCACAGAGAACACAGTGAGTTTTAGATCTGTCAGTTGAAGCCTTCACAGGCAAAGATTGTAAAAATTGAAAATTTGACTATTTTTATGCTAGCCAGCAGAAGGCATGGAGGAAAAAGAGAACTACTGAGCAGAGGACTTATATTTCCTTCCTACAATATAAAGCCTTGCTGCATAGGCAGGGTCATTAGTACGTCAAATATTTTTTAAGATTGTGTGGACTTGAAAAGAAAAGGTAGTGATAGACTCATGTACAAATGTGTGTGAACATCCATGTGTCACAACAGAGATTTAAGAGAATGATGCCAGATGAACTAAGAACAGTACAGGCCAATAATTTTAAACATAGAAAAGGGAACATTTATTTTCATATCACAATGCAGAAAAAAATGGTCATTACTTTGTGAAGGAAAGTGGAGAAGCTCCACTGCCAGCTTCTTCCACCTTGGCACTGTGAACCCACTGAGCTTTGTGGGGAGCACGGCTGACAGGAGCACAGCTCTGAAACATCTTTTATGTGGTAGCAAAAAGGACCTCCAGAACCCGAGCAAATAGCTCTCAAGGAAATTTTTCTATGCTGTCTTGACTGTCACTGGATACCTTTGCTGTGTTGCCTGCTGTGCTGGTGGTCACTATTGTGACAGAACACCAAAGATTTGTTTTAGTGAGGTTCAGAAGGGTTCAGCCCCACTGCTGCCAAGTTAAAGCAAATTTCTCTTTTTCTCTAGCCATCAGTAAAACTGATTCCTGACAGAATGCCTAGCAGAATGGTGAAGAAAGGATCAAAACCCCTGCTCAGAACTGGCTCAGAGCATAACAGTGAACAGCAGTTCAAACATGGGCTTCAAATGCAAAAAAAATATATGTATTGGGAGCACCTGGCACCCCTTAGCCATGTTTCCAAAGGGCATTTTCACAGCTGGGAGAGCTGGAAACATTTGCAGTGATAAAAACATGACTATCCAGAGGTCACTGGCCCCAGAAATCTCACCAGCAGCCATGATGTTAAACCAGTCCCCTTGGCTTCTGCTGAGCTGGGCTGGGGAATTTTTCAGAAAGATACATACTCTGAATTGTAAGGAAGTCATGGAAGTAGCCATGATCAGGAAAAAAGCTTTAATTTTAGACAGTAGTGTTATTTCAATAAGACCATGTACGTGCTCTTTTTTTGGTAATTTTACTTTTCTGTTAGCTAACAGCTTCCATATACCAAACACTGCCATAGAAATGAAATTAAATGGAGTCATGATGAAAAAGAATGAGGGATTTCCTGAACTAAGCAGAAACAGGCTAAAATAATGCCAAATGTGTTTTCTTAGGAATTTTTCACTGTGTTATGCTGAGAACTGTCTACAAGTAATGTCAAGTGAGCTATTTTCCTGGCAAGTAATATGCTGGACTGGAACCATGGGTTTGATAATTGCTTGTACCTCTTGATGATGAAACATCTTGGCTTTCTTTGAAAAGAAATATGTCCTTCTGCTGTGTGGGGAGAAACAGAGGTTCCTGAACTTCAGTGTCTGGGCAGAAACCTTGGAATATTGAGAATTTGTCTGAGAGCCTCAATCACTCCTGATTATCTCCCACCTCTGCCCAGGGGAGAATGGCAGCTGGGAGAGACCAGGGAACAAACTGCTGGAAAATATCTTACAAATGCCAGTGATGGAGAAAAGAAAGATGAGGGAAATGACTGATGGCTATGGTCAAAAGGAGCCAAGTAGAGTTCCTACAAGCTGGTGTAACTATGGCATTGCACAACTGACACTTACTCTGGCAATGCCAGAAGGACTCTATCCCTTTGGCTTGTGGTTGGCAGTTTGTTGTTTGGTGTGATGAAGTACTGGAAGGTGGTACTTGGGCAGTACTAAAGAAAAAAAAGAAGATACAACAAATACCCTTATTAGCTTAAAAAATAAGAGTAAATCTCATTGTAATTCATTTTAGGATAAAGTGGTTGTAACTAGTCAAATTTGACCAACATGATAACAGTGCTAACAGCATTTTGAGTGTTAACCAGCCTTTGAGAGAACAAAATTTTCACAGTAATTCTCTGTTCAGTGACTGTGTACATCACATGTGGCCCAGCAACATAGTGAAGGTCTATTAACCAGTGCTTAACTAATGCTAAATAACAATGACATTCACGGACTACATCGTGAATTTATAATGATATGGGCTATTACAGAGAATACAACATGAAACAGTAATGAAGTGACATATAACCCTTTATTCTAATTTTTTTACATGCAGAAATATTTTTTCTGGAGATCAGCTTCTGCATGGCAGAACAATGTGTTGACTGGCTGAATGTCTGTTAAAAGAACCCTTGAAAAACAGATGACAAGCAATTGTCCCCTGAGCAGTGCACACATTTATGTTTGAGTTTCAGAAACAAGCTGAGGGATTTTCTTAGTTTCTGCTTATAAATGACAGATGTATGCGAAACAGCCCAGGCAGCATGATGAGTTTATATAATGCCCTGGAAATGCAAGATCTCTGTGATTGCATCATACAGGGAATTTGGCGGTTTCTATTTTAAAAGCTAAAAAGCCACCAGCTTGATGGAGGGTGCAATCTGCGTCTCACAAGAATCATGTGTTCCCTTTCTATCCACAGAAGGAACTTCAGACTAGGCCAGTTACACAGATGTGAAAAGTGAGATCCAGAGGGGCAGCTTTGGGATTTCAATACTTGGAAGTGGGTGTCCAGCTCCAGTTATGCATGTAGGTCCCTCACAGGGCAGAACCTGGCCTGGGACCTTCTCACAAGCTGGGCTGCCCCGGCAGGAGCCAGCTCGGTGTAAGCAGGACAGGCATGTGTTGCTGAACATATTATGAGTTTCCCTGCATGCAGGCCTGCAGAAAAAGTTATTCCCATGGGAAAGCATTTTCCGCTGTACAAGATTCTATAAACAAATCTCTGAGCTGTGTTTTCAAGGACAGATGGTTTTCTCTGCCCTGTCTCCTGATAATGGGAGATGGGGTGGTTTTCTTCCTTTCAACCTATATGGTGAAAAGCTGTTATCTCTGATTTTGTAAGCTATTCTAGCACTTCTTGTGGAGAGCTGTAAGCAGCAGCTTCGATATTCTGGACTGGGCAAATAATAGCCCAAGCCTTCTGAACTATGAAGTCATTTTTAATAAATCATATTAAGCTTCTGACGTTGGAGTCAATGAGTCTTGTTTCACGGCACGAACCCCGACGATAGGCGTGTTTTCTCTTGTGGCTTCCCCTGGCATCACACAGGAGAGCAGCCATGGATGAGAAGGGGAAGAGAAGAAGCTTAAATGAAATAATGGGAGATTTCACACCTTTGCTTCATTCAGAACCCAGTGATGTAGTAATAAAGAAATAGGGAGAAATTTCAGAATCCAGATGCACTGTGTTCCACTCTATTCTGAGGAGATCCTGAGGTGATATAAGACTTCCCGAAATTTCTTGTGTATTCAATATTTTTTATTAATGACAAAAACAGTCTCTGAGTATGTCCAACTTTTCAGTTGCTTAAAAAAAAGCAATGAAATCCCAACCCAAAACCCAGACAGTAGAGTCACAGTAAGTAGGGTGAACTTTTATTCCATTTTTCTTCTCAGCTAATCAAAAAGACAAAGGTAGTAGAAATAGATAAACTTAAAGGCATAATACTTTGCCCAAATTGCAACTGTATGACGACTGACAGAAAGAGTTGAAAGTCCCTGAGAGCACGAGGGGCAAAATGCTCTCCAGGATAGTGTAAATGGGGGATGAGAAAAGTATCAGTGCAACCAAGCTTTAGATCTGCTGAAGGTGATACTTAGAAAGACAAAGGAAATCATTAAAATAAGAAACATATTTGATAACTAAAGAACAGATGTGGTCATCGTCTTCAAAGACCATAAAACTCTAGGAAAAAAAAGAAGAGGGAAGAATTTGAATTTGGAATTAATGTATAAAAGACGACAGGCATGTTATGTGGGATGGATGAAGGAAGGTTAGCAATGAGTGGAGAGATGGAAATAAAACCAATATGAATATCTATAAATATTTCTTTCCCAGTTCATCCATCATGGCTGTCAGTGATCACCCTGCCTTGACAGGCAACAGATTAGGCTCTGCTACAGGAAGAAGAGAAGAAAATAATTTAGTTAAATGCTCTTCTTGCCGCTGCTATAGCAGCAGACCCATTTATGATAACTCAGAAAATGTTATGTCTTCTAGACAAGAATGAAAATATACTACTGTGATCCAATTACTAGGAACTTTCAGGTAATCAGCCCCCTAAGAAAATAAGCTGGAGCAGATCATAAAAGGGACAGGTGACCTTTGAGTTAGGTACTATGAAACAAATACACAATGTGCCTCATTTGCTCTCTGAAGTTTGCTTTCCAAGTACAGTCCTAGGAGGAAAACTCACTGAATGCAGCCTTCAAGCAATAGGGACACAAAGTCACCAAGCAGATTTCCAGAGGTGAACACAGCAACTTCTTGTGTCCAAGTAGCAGGGAAAAAAGGGCTCCTCGAGCCCTTGTTCACTGGACACCAGGTGCTATTGCATTTCTTACAAAGGCCTCACATTGGAAATGTGTGCAACAAATGGGAGAGGAGCACTGCAATCAAGGATCAGATGCACGTGCCTAGAGATTTGCAGGTGCCCAGAACTGCTGAGTTAAGCCTCTGGTAAATGTCAGTCGCTTACCTGACCAGCACAGGTAGGACAGTATCCATTCTTATCCTACTTGGTGATGTGTGGATTGTTCTACTGAATAGACCTGACAGGGCAAGAACACTGCATTAAGCTGTTTTTCATTAATACACAGCACAATCACAAAACCTACTTTTTTTTTTTTTTTTTTCTTGCATCCCCTTAAAACAAAAGCCTCAACATGAATTGGTAGCTGCTTAGGTGAATAGTAAAATGGCAGGAAGGGAAGGCTTGCAAAGTGCTATGACATTTCCTGACCGCTTTATTAACTCCAAGTTAAGCACACGCTTAAGTGCTTCACAGAAGTGGGGTCAATGGCACTGCCAATTTGCAGCACTGAACCTTGTGGCAGTGATGCAGAAAGGTTGAGGCACAAGGATTTTTTCCCCCTTAAGCTGCATGCTGGCAATGCTTTCCTCATGGCACTCCTTCCTCCCGCTGTGTTTCTGCTTAGTGGTAAGGATCAGTGTTCTGTAGGATGTGTTGTTTTTTGGATTACTTGCAAAACAGAGGTCATGACCATGTCTGGTCATTAAGAATCCCCAGGTGCTCTTTGCTAGCAGAGCGACAGCTTTAGTACCCTGGCCGAAGACCAAGAAAGGATATAAATTCTACCTGGTCTACCTTAAATCCCCCTAGTATTTCTGTTAGACACTCTTCTCCTCACTCCTCAGCTCAGAATGAGATTTGGAATTGCTGTTACAAAATGGCTACACCAGAAATGTCTCCTCTGTGGCTCCAGGCTTTGCAGAGCCTTCTGGGTTAACTGCATTGTACGGCCAGCAGGCATTGCTGAATTAATTGATTATTTGGCTTATTGTTCATTTTCTTCACACTTCACACTTTCTGGTGGATGTTGAGTAATTTCCCTTGTTTGTTTCTGAGGGTTTTGTAAAAAAACACTCAAAAATATGCCACCAAGGAGAGAGGGAGGGAGGAGATCCTCCCCAGCTATAAGCTATTCTGACTGGTACCAATGTAGCATATAATTGAATGTTATTTCCATACAGTCCAGCCAAATGTATCCATCTACAAGAAATAAGACCATCTCTTAAGACTTTAGAATTTTCTTGAATGAAAGAGAATTTATTTCTCATAGATAGTTTTCAAACTGGGAGCAATATTATTTCTAAATTATATTTTAATAGCCAGTTTGTTGTTTCTGTTTCTGAAGCCATCATAAAGCATCCATAAAGTGGTATTTCTCTTGCATTTTACATGACTCCAGGGCTTGCTGTTCTCGCCTGTCAGGTCTTTTCAAATCACTTAACGTTTACTGGAACAATTCTACACTGCAAGATTTGCTGCTCATCCAGCGTGGTGTTTGTATCACAGCTGCTACACCATTGCCATCTCAATAAAAGGGAGCATTTCTCACCACTTCGCTAGTATATAGCAGCATGAAAATAATAATTTCCTTTGAACAAAAATCCACAAACCTTTCATCTGGAAAAAATCAAGCAAAGAGTAATGGTTTTATTTAGAAATGTTCGTGGTTGTTAAGGTAAACTTACAACCCATAGTTAATTTACTAAAAATGTGACATAATTGTTCTGGGTTCTGATATTGTTGTAATTTTTTTTTCTTCAAGAGCAGATTAGAATATTCAGACATACTGAATAATGAAAGAGTTGAGTATTAAGGACATATAATGGAAAATTTTCAGTGTCATGCCTGGCAGGGCATTATCCAACTCTTTATAAGTAGTGAAAAAAATATTTATAGAATGTTCTCTACTATCATTCAACCATAAAAGTAATTCTGGCTTATTGACATATAATTTATTGTGTTTTTAATAGTTCATTTGCAGACACCAGAATATGCAGAAATGAGACCAAGGGACAATGTTTCACTTGTGTCTTACAAGAAAACAGTTTAAGGGCAGTCACATTTTCTGACTTTGTAGTTGAAGTTGGTATTTTATTCATTAGTTTCTTCACTGGAGGATAATAGTTCTTACAATCCTCTCAAGCTGACCATCTTTGCTCGTGGAGAGCAGCATTTCACCCACAGACACACCTCTTAATTCAGTGAAGAAAGTTAGCATTATTTTCTTCTTCACATTGCACTGCTAATAAATATCTTCCTTTAGTATTATGAATTAGGTAAAAGATATAGTGCTCATGTCTTAAATATTTTGGCAATGAATTCTTCAAGTTGTATTTTACAGGATTTGCAGAATTCCCTTTAGTTGCCTGGAGATCTACGAAGGGAAAACATTGAAAACCATAATCCTGGTAGCACTTGAAAGCCATATTCCTCCCTGATACTTTTCACTGCAACTCCCAGGATGTAACATAATAAGGAAGGTGTTCAATAAAATGTGTGTTAATGTCACAGCTCAGAAGAGATAAAATGAGTGTGGGGAAACCTTGCCCAAGTTTCCCTTCTCATTCCAGTTATATTCACCTCACTGTATATTTAATTTGAAGTGCAGATCTAATTAAAAGTTAATGCATCATTAAAATGATTTGTAATAAGTATATTCAACTCCACGTGAGCATGATATGCTCATTATCTGGTCCAGACTATAACTGGGATCCTTCACAATGAAGAAAATCATTATTCATAACAAATATCTTTCTGGTGACATTCATTCCATACATAAACGTGATCTAAATGTTTTATCTTTTAAATAAGTTTAACGTGTATGAAGACCTGCTGCTGAATAATTTTTTTTCTTGGATGGTATCTGTTTATAATACTCCTCCATTAAGAGGAGTATTCCTTTAAATGGGTTCGACTGTGTTTTTTCAAGAGAAGAAAATAAGCCTTCTACAGAATTAATGAAGCTGGCTTTTTAGCCTAGGGTAAAAAGCTGGCTAATGAAGTAATTCATAGTGACAGCCCATGATCTGAATTATATGAATTATTGCTTATTAATGGGATTAATTGCTTCTCATGCTATAATACAAAATTTATGTACTTGTCCAAAATCTAGGTCTATAATCTGAAACAGAAAGAGGGAAGAAAGGCTGTATTATTTATATGTCATGTCCACATCTCTGAATGTCCATATTGCAACAGAGACTGAATGTAGGTAATTTTATAAAGAAATGACATGAAGTGAAAACTATAAAATAGGGATAAGAAAGAGAATTGTAAATTCTGTTCAGCTGGGGCACTATATCAGATTGCATTTCTTTGCTAAGGATTTCCATTATTTGTATGCTCTCTTTCAATATATAATAAAATAAAATTTATCTCTTTACATATAGCATAACTCTGTACTGAGTATAGAAGTACCTGAGGAATAAAAAAATAAAACTTTTAAGACCACAGAAAAACAAGCTCAAAATAAAACAGTATTCTACATAGAGTGGTTCATTTATTAAACATACAGTTTTCTTTGTATTATTGTTATTATTTGCATTGCACATGTGGACTGAGGATTTCATCTGGAACTAGAAGCCTGACTGCACTGTGCCTTGACCAGACATAACAGAAAAATGGGTTCTTATGCCCAGATTTCTTGTTATGGAGAGGAGGAGTGAGGAAAATGAGTTTTATGAGTGAGGAAAATGAGCCATATGAGTTTTATTCATTCAGAAATGTCAGTTGAATCTGTTTTGCCTGATTCTGTGTCTATCAAGGATATTTATATTCCTGTGGTCTTACTTGCCATGGCATCTGTGAATTCTGTTTAAAGGTATTTGAAGATCTGATTCTATATCAGGGCAAATCCAGGTCTCTCAGTTATCAAGAACTAACAATCAGCTAAAATATCCAAGTCCTTAGGCAGAAAATTTTACTTTTTTTTCCATTCTCTTACTTTGAAGGCAGTGGGTAGTCCTGGCCACAGAGATCCCAGAGAGAGAGGTGATGATGTCCTTTCTGCTTCCCTGGTACACATCTTAGTTCAGAATAGATCAGTTCTGTCATTATTAGGCTTCTCATTCCCTCCCCCTACCCCCACTTTTTTTTTTTTTTTAATTACTAATGTTGAAGACTCGCTTGTCTTGGCACTAAAAATAAAATGAAAAAGCCATTTTAATTTCCAAAGTATTTTCTGCATAAGTACAACAGACACAGAGAATCCAAGCATGAACAGTAACATACAGGAGCAGTGGTCTACATGCATCTTAACAGTGCTACGCTTGTGATTAAAGGGGAAAGTTTTTAACTCTGCATTTTATATTCACCATTTACATTGCAGGTCCCATAGAAAGGTGGCAAATGGGAACAGTGCGTATTCAGATTTCAATATATTAGTAGAGCTTTGAAAGAAGTATCTTTCCACTTAAAATTNTAAATATATATGGTTTCTAGGTTTTCTGCTCAGGTTCTTGTGACTGTTCTAAATACCCTTTGGCCTGTGTAGCTAGCTGGCCAAGCCCATTAAAGGGCAGCCTTTAACCCCTCACTTAATTTCATTCCTATCAGATATCTCTTTTTCAGCCCCTTCCTGCTGTTGCAGTTGTGTAGCACTGGGACCTCAGTGGCACCAGGGCACTTCCCCAGCAGCCAGGGGCTGGCAGAAGGCGGGGATGGCACTGGGTGGCCTGCCTCAGCAAGGCTCAGAGCTTGGCTCTAGAGCTCTGCAGCTTTGCTCTATTGCTTACAGGTGAATAAATATTTCTGGGAAATACCTTTTGAGCACAGTAAAGTAGTTGGAGAGAAGGGAGGGGTAAAAAAGTGTCATAGTCATTGATTGTAATTAATAATATAATTGAATCTGCACCAAAGATATTTAGTTCATATTTCACATTCTATTTTCAATTTTCACTTTTCCTGCTTCCCTTTTTGCCTGGTATTAAGCACTAGGAAAAAAATATTCTCTTGGGATTAGGTACATTTTATATATCTACCTGCCTTTAAAAATCATAACATTTGACATAATAAAAGGCTTCATACAGTTAATATGTACATTTGAAAATAGGAACACTTTTCATTTTTATTAGTCACAAAGAATTAGTTTCAAAGCTTAGACCACNACTAATGTTGAAGACTCGCTTGTCTTGGCACTAAAAATAAAATGAAAAAGCCATTTTAATTTCCAAAGTATTTTCTGCATAAGTACAACAGACACAGAGAATCCAAGCATGAACAGTAACATACAGGAGCAGTGGTCTACATGCATCTTAACAGTGCTACGCTTGTGATTAAAGGGGAAAGTTTTTAACTCTGCATTTTATATTCACCATTTACATTGCAGGTCCCATAGAAAGGTGGCAAATGGGAACAGTGCGTATTCAGATTTCAATATATTAGTAGAGCTTTGAAAGAAGTATCTTTCCACTTAAAATTTTAGAAATATTTTTTAAGGAGTAAAGAAGCTGGTTTTTGGTATCAAAGCTATGGAAGAATTTTGATTTTATTTTCTGAGGCATCAAAGTTCTAACTTTTTCTTCCTTTCTTATCCTTGAAATATTTAGGCAACTGAAAAAGTAACTACAGCACAGAGCTATATATATGTAAATTATTGGATGCATCTGCTCTTTATTTTTTATATATATAGCTATATTACATATGTATTANTTGGAGAGAAGGGAGGGGTAAAAAAGTGTCATAGTCATTGATTGTAATTAATAATATAATTGAATCTGCACCAAAGATATTTAGTTCATATTTCACATTCTATTTTCAATTTTCACTTTTCCTGCTTCCCTTTTTGCCTGGTATTAAGCACTAGGAAAAAAATATTCTCTTGGGATTAGGTACATTTTATATATCTACCTGCCTTTAAAAATCATAACATTTGACATAATAAAAGGCTTCATACAGTTAATATGTACATTTGAAAATAGGAACACTTTTCATTTTTATTAGTCACAAAGAATTAGTTTCAAAGCTTAGACCACTGTGAAAATCCTCTGTTGATTACACTACCACTATTTCCATGAAATAGTTTTATTGCCAACACAGAGTTTTCATTGTCTGGGCAGTGTAAAACACCCCTGTGACACAGCCCAGTGCTGTGGACAGTTTGGACATGGACAAAGTAAATACAGGCAAGCAGCCTTCTTTCCACAAACTGGTTTAGATTACTATCAAAACTAGCTTTTAGGGACTAGAGCAATTTTGATCAACCTTCTTGGCCCTATAAACTGCACACCAAAAATCTTCATCTGGCAGTCATTCAGGTAAATGCAACATGTGAAAAATGCTCTGAGAGGAAAGGCTGGGAACGTCTCAAAGACACTTGCTTTTCATTAATGTCCAGTCTCCATTGGAAAACAGAATGGAGCTGGGCCTGAAACTTCCAGGACAAATCACTGCTGTTCCAACAGCCTTGTGCATCCCTGCAGAAGGTCTTGTTTCACCCATCATCCCATGCCAAAGCAGCTCCACTTCCACAGGGAATATCTGCATTCATGCAAAGTTTTCCAGCCACTTTGAACTAGAGTTTAGAAATGAAGGACATTTTCCTTGCAGAGTAGTTGCAAAGAAAAAGAAATATTCACACATTCTCATCATTCTGAATTGCGTTCCTAAGAGACCTTTCAAAACAGTCTTGCAATTATCCTTCAATTAACTGGTCAAATCTATCAGCAACAGTGAGAGAAACTCCCAGCCATTACATATTATTGCTGTGCTCATTCCCACCAGCTGAAGACTCAAAAACCTTCATGTGAGTGTCAGGTAGGTGCCAGACACCCAACTTGCATCTGACCCTTTTGCAAATACTAGGGGTTGTGCTTGGAAAAGGTTCTTTTTT
>VXAX01004329.1:460645-620321 GCA_013399835.1 Leptocoma aspasia | reverse complement strand
TTTTTTTTTTTTTTTGTGGAAAGTTGTGCTGAGAACTTGATTCACTTTAAAGAGAAGCTAGAAAACATAATTCCAACACAGCTTCCTTTAAGAAAAAAGACATCAGGCTGAGTTACTTAGTTTGGTAGAACAATCTGTAACAATGCCATTATTAAAGTTTCATAAAAATGTGTTCCTTTAAACACAGACTTATATCTGACTTCTACAGAGCAATTATAGTAACTATAATGTGACTCTTGTGGTAAAAAGTGACATGCACAATACAGTGAGGCTTTTGAATTTTTAAATTAGTAAAAGCAGCCACAGAGAATATACTTCAAATTTAACTATCAAGGCAAAAGGAGGCTGAAAACAACTTACAGTCTAGTTCATGTTTCACTTGGAGGTTTGAATTTTGGATTGGTTCCTGGGCCTTAGCCCTCTGCTGCAAAGAAGCTGCCTCAGGCTTCAAATATGGCAATTGTTCCCAGGCTGTGTCATTTTCCTCAACTTTCTTTAAGTTACTGTGGAAAAAGTCAGCCCTGGTAAAATTTAATCCTTCATTAAACAGTAATCTTATTTAAGGTCCTTTTTAAGAAGTTGGTTAAATAGCAAGAAGAAAAAACAGTATGTAAACAAACTTCTAAATGAATTTACTGCATACATTTTTTGTGTTTAGCTTTTAAAGTGAAAGCTAGACTCATATCGCAATGGGACTAAAATTGTTAAAGGATGGAAAACAGAAACAAATTTAATTTCTGTGATATCATACAAAAAAGAGTGAAATATTTGTTCAGTCTATCAGGAAACAAAAAAAAATTACTCTTGCCAGCAATTCAACAACACAGATGAAATGTCAGGTATGAGGTAAACGAAAAATTGAAATGAAAAGCTGTGTGAACTAAGTACCAGGACCAATGGAAAAAAACTCCTACGTGTTCAACAAGATTAACCAAACAGTAAAATAAGCAGTATTTGTCATGTGCTTTCATTAGTATAAATTATTCACTCTGCAGTATTTTTTCAAAGAATTTTGAAAACGAATAGACCAGCTTAGAAAAGGTATTTCCCGTGTTTGTAGACCAATGGATATCTTCATAACTTGGGTTTGGCAAGCATGTTTATAATGGCCTTTATGTTTTTAATTTGCTTTTTTGGGGGTTGGGGTTTGGGATACAACTATTGTATCCCAAAAAACTATTGTATTCATGGAGAAAATGCAGCTACAAAGATATTGTGCCAAAACCTGCAATTTAGGAAAACTAGGGTATTTGTGCCTTAGGAGATCTGGGTTCAGTTTCTGGTCATGTGGCAATTAGCAGGATTGAACTTATCAAGGCACTTAGGGGCACTTTTTAACTAATGATGTCAGAGATATGTTGTTCCAATCTCACTGGCAGCCAACATTTGGACACATGAGTTACAATTCCTATCAGGTTTGTGTGACTTGGGTAAGTCCATGTTTAAGTCTCAAGACTAAGAAGTAGGTGGGAATCAAATAAAGTGGTTGGGCTCTGGACATGATGTCTGTCTTTACCTTCAGAGCATTCCTGGGCAGCAGCCCAGGGCTTGGCACCAGCACCTTGTTTTGGGAGTTTGGGGTACCTGAAAGCACACGTGGATGTCTGGGGCATCTCAGCGCTTTGTTGGAAATTGAAACATTCTGGGTGGATGGGTCAATTCGTTGAAGTCTTTTGAAGGAAAGCAGGTTATTTCATGATGGAAATCTGCCTGAAATCCTACTCTTGTACTTTGGCTCTACAGGCTGCAAGGCCATCTGGAAACAAAGAAAAAAATCCACATCAGGAGCTTGAGATGTCTGGAGAAGCAAAGATTTTTTGTAGCTGCTGAGTTTTTATGTTCATTACCTTGGTTAGTTACCCATTTCCCCCAAACACCAGAAGTATGTATGGTCTCAAAGATTACAGGAAATGGCAGCAGCTCTTTTACCCCAGGCCAATGCTGGAGAAACTCACTGACCAGCCAGCTCTGCAGCTTACAGCCTCTCTGAGCTCTCCCAGCAACCCAGGAAAACCCTTTAGTGTTTTCAATACAATTTAGAGTAGGAAACTTCAAAACAAAAATACTTTATTCACAAGAATTTCTGCCCTCTAATCCTCACTGAGCATAAAGAGGCCTTTTAGAAGAGCTCTGACTCTTATGCTGCAAAAAAATTGAATTTTCTTAGAAAAATTCCATCTTCCATAAATTAAAAATTATAAATAATGAGCTTTTGAAATTGTATTCTTTTTTCTCTCCCATAATTCTACCCATAAGTACTGTACTTCCTTGCTTTTCTATTGGAGAAAATTCTCTCTCTCTCTCTGTTTTATTCCTGAATGTATTAAAAAAATTAATTAAATGGCAGAGTTTTTGAGACCAAAAAAAAAATTGTTTTCTATGCCTCAGTGGGAAATGTACTTGTTCTAATTCTTTATTTTAAAATAGCTGCATTATTTCTGACAAAACGATGCTTAACAGGCATCTCAAGGTAACAAGAAAAAAAATAGCAGCTCTAAGGAGCAATCTAGCAGGATTTCAGCTTCCAGTGAACAGGTATCAGCACAACATATGCCTCGTGTTTTATCCATGCCCACACACCTGTACACAGACTCCTTCTCTTCCAGAAGACAAGCAACCATGGTGTAAAACAGAACCTCCTGCTTCTGGCAATATGACAACAATTTATTTTCTTCCTAATGCTCACTCAGGAATTTTAGAGTATTGACAGTAGTAGTAGTAGTGTCAAAGTGGCCAAGGTTCTTATCTGCCATCTCCACCATTTTTTTCAATAGCATGATGAAATTTAACATTTCATGTGGAGGATTACACTTTGTAGGTATATGCTTCAAGTGGTGTTTTGTTTTTGTATCTACAGTGCAGAGGTTTGTAGAGATACACACAAGAGGGTTTGAATAACCTCCTTGTTACTGTCATAAATTTCCTTGGCAAAATTTCCAGCTCCATTAAGAGACTTTCTTCTGAAGTATGCTGAAAATTCAGGACCATGGGTTGTTTCACTCAGAGATACAAGAGACAGAGGAAAACGGTTTTATGGTCAAAATCAGATTTTTGCCAAAATCCTGTGAATATTTCCAGCATCCTTCCCAGTAAGCTGAGGCACATACAAGCTGTGTCACAATCTGCATGCACTTGGCAGGGACTGACACCCTTTCCATCACCACACAACAGAACAATCCTATTTGATTGTGTAGGGAAGGAAAAGTCACAGAAAGCATGACATTGAGGTTACACCCACGTGTTGAAGGCACAAAACCAAGCTTCCTCTCTGATCCTCAAAATACCTGGTTAGGCATTTGAACACAGTCTGCTGATATCTGGAGTTCACCGTAATAGTTCCCAAGTTTCCAAAGTGTTTGTGGCAGAGGAAATAGCTAAGAAATACCATCCTTGCCCTGTCAGTGTCTCAGAAAAAAACTGCACAGTGATAACTGCTTAAGCTACAATACTGCTTTTTTAAGAACTTGATGTCAACTAATCTTGTTTCAGGCCACCTGGCAGTATCAGCCTGGGCTCTTTCACTCCAACCCCACTAAGCCTTCCTTTCATCAGCTGTCTTTCGAAACTGCAAATTGGCCTAGAATTAATTTAAGGAGGTAGTTAATGCTGAGGGAAGAGCTACTCTTCTTTAAGTTCTTTAGAATAAGCTGTCTCTGACCACTAATAAAGCAGAGCTCTTTAGAGCTGATAAAATGAACAATCACCACTGAAATATCCTTCCTGTTCTTCCAGCCCTCAGCCAAGACAAGGAATTAATACAAATACAGTCCATAAGGTAACATTTTCTGTTTTTTCAAATAAACGAAATGTGTCTTAATGCCCATGATCTTCCATGAAAATGTTCATATTCATAACTTCCAAAAACACAGGCCAATAGAGACACAATTCTTTTGATCAGAGAACATATAATTGGTATAAATTATTCAATGTCATACTTGTGCTGGATTGCTTTGTATCGTGTACATAAGAATAATTTATTTTTTGCTTCTAAGAATATTCTGGTTTTTATCACTGCATAGCATGCTCAAAGAGTTTGATAGGTTTTTTTATCACAATCAGTTCTCTCTGCTGGTTTTGTTGATAGCCTTTTTTTGAGAGGTACTGTCCTTTCCACACTTAAATTTTTACTCGACTCCTATTCAAAATACCATAAACACTTGGGCTGACAAACTGTCAATTATTTTTAAATCTGGAGGGAAAAGAGTCTGTTTCTGTGCAACTGAGGAATATATGACAAATAATTTTACTGAGGTACAAAAATTTCCTGGGCTTTGTTTGTTTCTCTGATGTATTTCTGGTTTTGCCAGCCTCCTGTTCAGATAAATCATCTCACAAAAAATCAGCAGAGCTGTGGATAAGGAAAGAACACAACCAATCCTTCCTTTGCTAGGGAAATCTGTCCTGATATGTGAGTAAAAAGTTATTAGAATTATTTTTCTTGGGAATTGTTTAGACTCCCGTTCTCTTTCCAAACCCTTCATTCCCATGCAAATCATGGACATGCTTTTGCTTCCACCGAAGCCAGGGAGATGAGTGATAACATCATCATTTTCACGATGGTCCAAAGCCTGTTTTGACTTTTATTGGGGGGAAAAAAACCACAGCAGAAATATGAAATTTTAGAACAAATTTGTGAAGAATATGATGTGAGGCAGCAGGACAAACCTCACTTTGGAATGTCCTTCAGCAGCAACTCACCTGTTCTTATTTGTTTCCTGGTGACTCAGAGAAGCACACCCAGTGGATTCCCTGGAACGCTGAGCATGAGGATCACTACTTCCTTCTTAAGTGGCCAGTGTCCTGATACTTTTGATACTGGCTTGCAGTTCTCTTCTTGGATTTAATACTCCTTTTAACTAATCAGAAGAGTTCTGCTATGGGACACCTGGGACTTACAAAGTGCGTTAGCTTTCCTGAGCAAGGCATGTCTCCACTAAATGATTTTGAGTGTCTGTGTCGGAACATCTTTCTGTAGTAGATGCACTGATGATGTGGCAAATTCACACCAGTTATTAAATATCAGACCATTAACACTGATTGTTTTGTTAAAGAAATAATTTTCCATTACTTTTCTAGAAATGTGATTTTCAGATGCAGAATTATTTAGTGTGTCTTAGGGTTATGATTTCTTTAAGCTGGGAGCTGATTTTCGTTTTCTGAGCCCATTTTTGTTGGTGATGTCCTGTGTGATTCTCAATTTCTTCAGCTGACTGTGTGAAGTGGCACTTCACTGATTTTGTGTTTTGAAAGCAGTGCTAACCCAGGAGTCTTTCTGAGACCGTGACTGAAGCAGGGAAGGATTGTAAAGACTAAGGTGGTTGGATACACATCCTGGGATGCTCCAAATTGAACATCCTTTTCCTGCAGTAATGGTCAGCTCTAGACCTTTCAGGTGTTCTGCTGCTCTGGCACTACACTCCAGAAAAGGCATAGACATTTTGGCTATAATAATCTCTAATGAGAACTATAGAAGGACTAAATAGATTCACTCTGAGCTCTTGGGATCATTCACTGGGGCAGAGAGTGAGGACCCCAGAGGGACTGAGCTGTTCTTCTTCCTCCAGTTTTAGTAGGAACATGTGTAAAGACATAATCAGGGAAGAAACCCCAGAATTAAAATTCTCTGGTATACACACCTTTTGAGACACTAATTAATAATTTGAGACACTAATCTGATTAAACACAGATAGCTTTCTGTCATTTTAGTGTGCTTTTAGTCAACACACAATGTTGTGTGTTTGGATGGGTTGTTTAACTTCTCAAATTTTCTGATTAATGTTGTCCCCAAACACTCCGTTCTCACTCAGCTAACACTTCCATTGACAGCAATTCTGGATAGGGCTGGAGGGCAAGGACTGATAGCAAAGATCTTACTACAAGACAAATTCATTAGACAAGCTAAATAATTTAGGCACATTTGAAAAGCAAATGAACGTAGAGGTGTTCCCTTATGATTATTGCTCACATAGATTTTTTTTAAGAGGAAAAACATAAATTAATAAAGGCAAGAATGTTTTTAATGACAATATTAGTGGCTGCCCTGTGGCTATTAAGACATGCACTCATTGTAAACTATATTGATTTTTCCATCGGATAAAATTCTTTGGTTAAATTGTTATTTGCAGCTATAATCCAGACTGGCTGTGTTGGTCATTATCACTATAAAATGTGGTCAGAAAGTTTTTCATTGGAGCAGTGACCACATATTTTCAGAAAGACCCCTTAACAACATTAAGGAGAGTCAGATGCTGTCTATAAGTGCAATAGTCACTGTTTTTGTGGAGACAATGTTGCCATTGATTAATGTAATGGGTTACAGTCTCACAAATTCTATTTTATCTAAGAACTACCAGTTCTTTCCATCATGCACTGTGTGAATTTACAGCTTTGCAAATTAAATGCCTGACCCAGTGAACATTCATATGACAAGTTTCACAGAGTTCATCCGAAACCTTTGTATATGTACATAAAAGGTTTGCCCATCTACAAGAGGAGAGGTTCAGCCTTGGCAGTTTGCTGCTACTTGTTCAGGAGGAAATGGTCAGTTAAGATGCAGAAGGTTTCTTCTGCCCATCTGTGGCCCTGATTTTTACTTGAAAGAGTTAAATGAATAAAGATATATGTTTGGAGATTTACAGGACATACATGAATGACTAGAAAGACTCTCCATAGGACAGGAGAAAAATAAAGGGAAGCTGAAAAATGTGGATGCAAAAAGCCTTTTCCACATTCTCCATAACCAGCCAATATGTTACAAGAACAAGTTTTCTTATGCTGTTTTGAGCCAGAACATTAAAATTTATAATGGTTGCTTTAAACTGACCATAAAATATTTTGTTGGACACCTTTGCCTTGTACATGTCACCATTTATTATCACCCATAAATAATTTGACTTATGGTTTATGTTTCGCTCATCCTGTTTCAAGGACAGAGTCATCTAAATCTTTCTACCATTTCAATTCTCAGACTGTCTGAGGTTTGAAGAAACCCTTTCCTTTACTGCTGAAGCAAGAAAGAATTCAAAATCCAGCCCTGTGGGAAAGAATGTGGCCCTAATTGGGCTTGGTGCATGGGCAATAACCTGTTTCCTGAAACAGTATGTTTCCTGTGAGTATTTCACTGCAAATCTCATGTTGCAACACAGTGGGAGTTTGTGGTGCCCTTTGGGTGCAGAGAGTCCTATGGGACCCAAGACACATCTTGCAAAACAGTGATTTATTTTCTTGCACAGAGATGCTAAAATCTGCCTGAAATACCATTAAATTAATTACACTAAAATAAAACTTAGAGCTTCCAGAAATAATTCAGTAATGGAGGTGGCACGTTCTCTTCACAAGATTTCTATTTTCATATGAATCAAGTGAGGCAGAGCAGGACTCTTCATCAGATCTTCAGAGAAATTCAGAGATGCTTCACTAGGAATATGGAGCTCCTTTTCTGTATACCTCTGCAATTTAAGGCTGCTTTTCTTCCTCTTCCTTTTGGTCTTTGAAGGGCTAGGGACCTGCAGGAGAAAACTGAGCATTTCAGATTTTTAAAGGGGCAGCTCTCAGCAATTTCTATCTTGAATATCTAAGCTCCCAGCAATTTCTGTATTGAATATCTAAGTGCTAAGAAGTATCTAAGCTTTCAAGAATACAGTCTGGTACTGCCTAAATTACATCTATTCCTGGCTAGGAGCAGAGCATAGTTGGTGGCATGGCTTGGGGCCAGGGTACAGAGTGAAACAGTGACTGGTGTCTGTGCACAAGCAATTCTCTGTCACCATGTGCCAACCATCCATGCACACAACACACCCATGAAGCCTAAGTGTAGAGACAAAAGAATCCTGCCATATGGCTTTAGTCCCTGCTTTCTTACTGCCTTCTTGGATCACTCAGTCATCAGAATTTTAAAAATACTTAAATATTTCCCTTTTACAGATGCCCAAAGACTTTGGAAAATTTAGCTATTAAATCAAGATTCCTTAATCCAAGATTTGGGAGAATACACACTTGATGTTTTGGTAGGTAGGCATGCCAATTCTACAATAATAGAGGTCTCATATGTGTTGAAAAGGAAGCAGTACTGTCACCTCTGATGTTCTTACAGACCTTGCCTACCAGGAGAGTAAATGAGAATCAATGTATAAAGGAAGTCAGTAAGAGCTGCTTGAGAGTTTGCTGAACAGAGATGTCTTTTTTGATAAATTCTTCATGTCAAATGCCAACAAGCTTAAAAAAGGAACGAGTGCTGTAATTGTGATATCCTGTTCAGGTTACACTACCCTCAGGGAAGCTGCTATTAATGACTGAATTAATTAATGAGAAATTGTTTTATGTGTTACAGAATTTAAAGCAGCCCCCTGCCCCAGTTTCCCTGTCTGCTTACTTTTGCAAGAGTGTGAACAAAGAAGCCATTTGCCAATGCTTTGTTAACCTGTTACTCTGGCTAAGCATTTCCATGTAATGCTGTGGAAGGCAGGGGTGTGTGCATTTCAGCTGGGAGCAATGTCTTCTTGCATCACATACTCTGCAATCATTGTCTAGAAAAGTGTAAAACAAGTACCTTCAGAATCCATGATTGCAATTTTTGGCATTATAGCCACTTCTTTCTAAGCTTGTCTACATGATTTTTGCCATGGCGCTTCGGGAACAGATATGAAGAGAAAAATGCAGTGATGCAGCTTCCTATTTAACTTCATACTTTTAGAACACCTTGGAAATGCAAAAGCCAGTGCATTATTTATATCACAGGGGTTTTTTGTTGTTTCTCTTCAGTATCATCTAAGTACGCCTCTTGAGAAGATGAATGTCACGAGGGCAAGTTTTTCCTGTAATTCTTACTCCTTTGGGATTATATGATTATCCTTTCATGCTAAAATTGTTTTATCTTCACAGCTATTTACTGGGCATGGTGCTATTACCTAAATTACAAAAATGGGCTGTGCAAAAGTACTAACAAATTTATGCGTAGGATGCTGCAGTTTTGTTGGGAAGAGCTGAGTAAAGCAAGCATCCCTGTTTTTAACAGGATTATGTGACACATGGGGTAGATATAGATAAGGTTGCACAATGCATCTTTAGTTTCTCTTTAACAAACAGAAAGACAGCTCCTTTTCAGCTCACAATTGCAGGCACATTTTGTTCTATTTGAAAGAATGCAAGAAATATTTTCCGGATTTTTATCTGCTTTTAATTAGGCTTCTTCGACAAAGAAAGCATTTGTTACATTTTTTCAAGCAAAGCAACAACAACAAAAAAAAAGTGCTCCTCATTCAGATACAGATATTGCCTTGAGTGGGAATGGCTAAAGTTATATTTATTTTAGTCCTCTCTGCGATAATAGTAGAACATAGTGTGTTTATAGTTCTAAGGTCTTACATTGCAAAAAAATAAATTATTTTGCTTTGCTTGTCAATTTTATAAGTTCAATGATATATTCTAGCTCTCTTCCTCAAAGCTGTGTCATGATGCTGTGTGTACACAGAAGGATGTGTGTAGATACACACCTCTGCACCTAGCACAGTTCTGGTCTTGTTTCCTGGCCCACAAATCCCTAATGTTAACTCTGCTTGCCACCACATTAACAATCCAAAGGCTGATTGAAAATGAAAAACTCTAACCACACCTTTTTCTTCAGTCATGACAACTTCTGCATTCCTGGCTCAGACTTGTACAGGGCTCCTGCTGTGGACTCAGGGCCACAGCCTCATCATCTGCTTCTGTGGCTTTGTGACATAGAAAAATATCAAAAAATGCCACATTACCTATTATAAAGCAGAAAACAGAGACAATCTGAAAGTAAAATCTTGGCTCCCAATGAAATCAACAGTGTTGATTTCCTGCTGGGAATTCCAGCCAGGGTTTGTGTAAGTTTTATTTCTTTTGCGTGCAGAAAATTGGACAGAAGTATGTTTAGAAGTTTTACTTTACTAAGGTACCTCCTCCCTGCTCCTGCCTATGAATGCAGGTGTTTCTGTTACCAGGAGATCAATGATACATGTTCATAAATTGCTACACAGAACAGCCGAAAACTGAGATCTAGTACCTTGAGAGAATTTAGTCTTCTTTTACTGAAAGAATCTTTCTGGGAAAGGTAAAACCTAACACATAAAATTCCAACAGTCTTAGAGATGGGTTGGATTTTGTTTTCAAATCCAGAATTTTTTGAGGGTTGATAGGTGTTTCTGTGTCTAGATTGATCATTTACAAGAGAAAAAGTATGTTTTGATCGAAAAAGAGACATTTAACGATGTGTAAAAACATTCTTTTTTGAAACTGCAGTAGTTTTGCAACATTGATATTATTTGTGTATTGCTGTTTATATGTACAGTTTATAAATATTATTTATATGTAAGCAAAACATTTTTAAAATGTAGTATCGCTATGTGTTTGGTCTAGAATGAGAGAGGTGTTGTTGCAATATACATCTGAATTTTAAATTGCAAATTTTAATTTATTGTAAAAATATGGGTGTAGTCTGGAACACCAGTTTTGTAACCAAATGATGACACTGTGCATCAGCAGAATTCATGCAAAAATCTGTGTACACACATTTAGCAAATGCAAGACAAAGGACAGTGTCATCTATCTGTTTTCAGTGGTTAAAAGAATTATTGCTCTTTTTCTGCTAATTTCTGTCCTTTAGCTAAAAATTACTGTCCCTCAACCATGATTTGATATTTCAATGCAAAGTAAACTAGTTTATAAACCGTAAATTTGTTTTATTTGAACTTAAATATTCTATTAAAAGAAAACTGTGGTTTTTTCTGGTACTGATTTAATGAGAGCAGTTTAAGGCCAAGGCTAAAAAATAGACTAAATTATTGCAGAGTAATTACCCTTAGGCCTCTGCACACACTAGGATCTGGACTACAACTCATTCTGGAGTGGAGCATCTATACATGCACACCAGAGAGGTTTCCTGAGACAATCTATCCCACTTGAGTTACTCCAGTTAATTACTTTATACTGATGAGTCTTGAAAGTCAGCTCTGCCTTTAGCGTTGAAACATCCTCAGGAAAAAAAAGGATGCACTTCCTTGGAACAACTCTACCACGAAACACCACATTAAAAGGAGCAGTTGGGATTGTGGAGCATTGCTCTGTGACGCTTTTGAAAACCTTCCTTCTCCTGGCTGTTGGCACGATGCACAGTGTGCCAGGGCACCCCACAGCCAGCACCTGGAGCAGGCTGGTTTGCAGCAGGGAAGGATTTGCTCCCATGTTTGCTGCCACAGATGCTTGTCCAAAGAAGGGCCTCATGCTGCTCACAGTGATGTACGTGCCTCTTACCATAAGCAATGCTGTTGATCTCATGGGGACTTGCTTGAGCAAAATGCACATGGAAGTTGTTTGCTGATTTGGGGCCAAAGCCTGGAAATGCTAATTGAGCAGTGCCCTGCGCACAATTTATCGTCTCTGGATGCAAAGGGAAGTGTGTGCTGGTGTGTTACTGGACCATATGCTGCTCCACTCTCTGAGGCTTCTCCTCATTGCTGGGGAGTCTCATTAAATTAGTGTGGGGCAGGAGGAACATCAGCAAAACAGCTTGATCCAATCTGAGTACGTTCCTTTGCTCCTACAGCTTCTGGCTGTGAGCCTCAAGAGTTAATCGAAATTGGCAAAAATGAGTATGTCCCACTACGGGCAGCTCATGGCATTAAACAATTATGCAAGAATTTTCCTTGGAAGCTATTAGGGATGATGACATTGCGCTTAATATTTGACCTTCCCAGCTTCAACTGCTCAATACCTCTTACTGTACACAGAAATTGCCAAAATCCCACCTAATGAGCTGAAAAATGACATATGACAGATCTGATGGCTAACTGCAGCTAGAAGAAGAAAGACTCCTACAGAGCAAAAAATTCTCAATCTTGCTCTTTTTTCCTACTTGTTTCTAGTTATAAAGAGTGTTTAAATATGTAATTTGAAGGCACAGATAATTGAAAACTTAATTCAAAGTAAGATGAATTCAGGCAAAGTTCTGTTGTTTTTAGTGTCTTTTTGGCTCAAATCTGCAACTTGTTCACAAAGTTATTGGGTACTCATAGGATTTCGTGTTTCTTTCTTTCTGGGAAAGCTGTTTTGGTCTTTTTCCAAGGGGCACTGTTTCAGTTCCATTTATTCCAGGGAGATTTACACCCAGTTAACTCTTTTGACTTCAAGGAGAGGGAATGGTTCTTGAATTAAACTGTAACAAAAATTTTGCTAGGGATAAGAGAATCATGAGTGCATCCCACTGTACATTTGAGTCAGTGTGTATGAATCTCAGTGTGTTTATAAATGATGCCATTGTCTCTTTTCTCTTCTACATTATTTAAGTTTCATCTTAAAAGGCCACCACTAAAACTGCTATAATTACTCTAGGAGTGGAAAACAATTTTCAGCAGCTCCAGTCCTGTCTCAGTCAGACAAAACTCATGTCCTACTTTTGGTAAGAAACAGTGGAGGGGAAGAAGTGAAACTTTAAATGTTAATTGATTTTCCTATGCAGCCCCACAGCCTTATTTTGCAGAGACCTTGGGATCTCTCACTTCAAGTAACATCAATATGAAAGAAAATGTTGGCAAAGGAATGAAATTGAAGAGTTTTATGGAGTGTTTTTATAATGTACCCCTCCTATTGTAATCAGTGATCCAATGTGGGGACTTGAACTCTGAAAACATTGTGCATCCTCTAAGGGACCTGAATAAAGCATCAGTAAATGAATGGTATGCACACAGCCCTGGGAAAGAGCCTTAGTTTCTCTGTTCTTCATCACTTGTGTGACTAAACAATTTCATTATGACTTTATTTTTCCCCCTACTTTCCTACTTCTTTGACCTATTTTGAAAGGGGTTTTTATGCATTGTCACTTTTTATGGACCCCTGGTCGCTCCCATATTTTGTCACTTCTACTATCACTAAATGGTAAATCTTGATTAACTTAATGAAATTTTTGTAAGGGAGTAAAATACTGTGCAATACTTTGGGGCAAGGGTAAGCATACAATGTTTTATCCTACAGAATCTGCAGTTGAAGACTTGGTCAAACAGGACCACAGAGTGTGTCATTCTTCAGCAGTCTAAGCATAGTATGCTGTTGAAAGAGTTTATCTGTTCCATTTCCCATGAGGTCAGCAATTTTGAAGGCACCTAATTAAATTCTTCATTAAATCATCAGAAAGAGGAGAAGAGGAAATAGCAAAGAAATCCATGATTTAGGAGATTATAGATGAGCCAGAAAGAGCTGATCGTGAACTTGAGTTTTGAAACAGAAATATTTTCAAGTATAAAGAAGTAAAAATGGCTAGCCTTACAAGACAGGTTTTTTTTTTTTTTTTAAAGTTTTGTTAAACTGCCTCCAAAATGCCCTTGGATTATTATACAAGAAACAAAGTGTATTGAAATAATATACTGGTTGAGCCAAATTCAGGGACGAGATTAAATCTCTTCTTGGTTTTACGATCTTTCAGAGTTTTTAAAAGAATGCATGTGATTGAGGCTTAAAATGTTGAACTGTCATGACATACATAGGGAGGGGCTGGGAGGGTTTCAAAGGCTGAATTTAAGCAGGCTACTTCAAGTTGCTGAAGATAAAAGATGAGAGGGGCTCAAAGTTCAAGCACCGACATCCAGCTAAAGGCAACCACATGGTATTTGTGGACTTGAATTTGGGTAAAACATGCTTAAATCCACATGTAAAACAATATTTAGACAAATCTTTGAAAATGTATAGATCAGCATGTATGGCTAAAAAGTCTGAATTATTTATGGGCCAGTGTATGTTGGGCAAGCATCGGATACAATGTTTTGGGGTAGATTTTTCAGTTTCTATAGTTTGAATTGTACTGTGGTTAAATCATAAAACAGAGCCTCTTGGCAAAATACCTGGATATTCCATGTGGAGTTTTCAGAGTGCAGTTCATGACTGTACTAGCAAACAGCACAAAATAGCACCATGATGTGTAGCTCCAATGCAAATAAAACAGGCTCTAAAATCTACAGGTGAGTGTTGTGTAGCATGAACACATACACATGCACTCAAACCAAAGCTTGCACTAAATTTTTGCTTTTTGGTTTGGGAAGGAATACAGCTTTCAAATTGATTAAGAGAGCATGCCTAATTAGAAACATTTATCACATGTACCCTCACAATTGCTCTTTTGTTTTCACTCTTCATTTGAAATTGTGTAAATCACAGGAAAATAAGTATCTCATATCCAAAATGCCCATCTCTTTGTTCTTTTTTATTTGATTGCAGTCAGATGAAAAGCACTGCTTTGAAATAGAGGCAATGGCCAGAGGCCTATTGATTGCTGTAAACAGAAACAAAAAAGCAGCCCTGGTAACATTTAGAATGGTTTATCAGTGATCAAAGCACAGGAGGTGCTGTCTAGACAGCCTAGGTGTGGACTAGCAAATGGATTTCATTAGGGGTCCTCTACTCTGGTGCCATTGTTTCAGCTCTGCTCTTCTTCAGGCCAATCTGTGATTGATTTCCAGAGAGGTGCCCAAGTGCCTGTGGCAATGGGATAAAGCTTACAGGACTTTGCTTGTTCTGACAGGGCAGAGTAGCTGCCTATCACATTAGTGCAAAATGACACTTTCATTTACTTCCACAGTGCTTTGAAACAAATACTTTCAGCTACAGCAATTGCTCTTTGCAGCTTGAGCTCTGGAGTCAACTTGTGCTCCAGAGAGTAAAAGGTTTTGAAATAAATTCTGAAGTATCCTATAGTTAAAAAGGGTCATATTCTGATATGTCTGATAGCACTGTACTCTCCTCTTGCATAGTTACAGTTTTTGTTTTCAGGATGCCTTTTATTTATAATGTTAGTGAGTGTGTTTTTCACTATTGGGGAGAACAGCTTCACTTTTTATCCTTAAAAATTTCTGTATGCATCCCACATGTGCTGTGCCTGCGTGTAAGGATACTTGGCATTCACCAACTGGTGCACTAAATCACGGGACTCAGGTTATTCGAATGGTTTCACTACAAACCCTAATGTGAAAACGCAGGGCTAAGTTAACTTACAAAAAGGCCTCACATTCAGCTGGTGCAAATTACCAAATTACTATAAACTACCAAATTACCAATGTGCAAGAGCAGCAGATGTGGTCCATGTTGCCTCAGCTTCTCCACTTTGTGTTTGTGCTGTTTCACAGGTGACCTGATTCCACTGCTCAGATGCAGCTGCTGCTGGATGAACTCCTAGGGAAGAGGATCAAGGCATGCGGCAATCCTGCCTTTCACAGAACCACAGAATTCTAGGGTTGGAATGGATCTCTGCAGATCATCTAGTCTGACACCCTGGGAGGGCAGGGTCACCTGGAGCAGGTGACACAGGAACGTGTCCAGGTGGGTTTGGAATGTCTCCAGAGAGGGAGACTTCACTGCCTCTCTGGGCAGCTGTTCCAGTGCTCTGCCACCCTCAGCGTAAAGAAGTTCTTCCTTGTGTTTAGCTGGAGCTCCTTGTGTTTTAGTTTATGACTATTTCTCCTCATCCTGTCACTGGGCACCACTGGAAAGAGCCTGGCACCATCCTCTTGACACCTGCCTTTGGGATATTTATATGCGCTAATGAGATCTCCTCTCAGTCTTTTTTATAGACTAAACAGGCCCAGATCCCATAGCCTCTCATAAGCGAGATCCTGCAGACCCCTGTCTTCATGTTTTCTCTTTTATTTCCTCTGGGTCATTGTTTTGGTTTTGTGGATCCCACAAGTTCCACCAAAGTCATGGACCTCTTGGAAGTGACAATACCAGGCAGAAAGCTGCGAAGGCTCCTGTTACTGCTAACAGAAGAAATATATGGAACCTCTAATGCAGAAATCAAATGTTTCATCCCCAGCAATGGGATGTCAGAAGACATTGTGTCCTCCACACCAGAACCAGTGGTGCAGTGCGTGGATAGGGAGCTCTGAGCAGGATCACTCCCTCCGAGGCCTTCATGGGTTCCTTAGGTTACTTTGAAGAAGTCTGAAAATATTGAGGAGCAGAAATCCAAAATGCAGTTGGTGAAATTATTTGAGCAGTTGCTAAATGTATTAAATATATTTTTATTTTTGCTTTCTTTTTTAATTTATGGAGCTATAACTGTGACTGCTGCCACACAACAAAAGTCTTTGTGAGACTACATATACTATGTTAGAAAGTTCTCTTTAATACCCTCCAGACTAGGGCTAAATCAAGACATTTACTTTACTGATAAAATTTTGACCAATGCTCTAGTTTCAAGTGGAATAGCCTTTTTCCCAGACTTTTTGGAAAACAGAAGATGGAGAAACTGGCCAGGTGGTAGCAGGGGAAGAAGAGGACATTGAAGAAAAATGGACTGGAGCTTGATTAAGACACCAAAGGTCTTCACCATCTCCAGATACTGGCTTTGCCTAGCTAGGGTGAAATGAAATAAAATAAAATTGGTTTCAGGAGAGTGATTTTGTTAAGGAATTTCTATCCGATATTAAGGGAAGAGCAGCATAGTGTTAAAGGCATGTGCAAAGTCTGTGTGCCATGTGGGTTCCTGTCCTGTAACTCCTGAACAGCTAAGCTATAAACCGAAAGATTCATACCATTGGCTCTGGGAGCAGAGGATTTGGTGTCCAGGCTCACAGCTGCCCCAGGCTGGATGTAGGGATGGTGACCAGGCACCACCTTTCAGGACAGCAGTCCGACAGCAAGCTCAGGTCAGCTGTGCTGTCCTTGGACTCCAGAGGTTTCAGGGACTCATTGGATTTAGTAGATGTAGTCACTCATATGGTTACACTCAATAACCAGTGCAGTTCCATTAAAGGAAATTGCCTATTGATTTTTTTCCCCATAGCATTTCAGCCTAATTTTTAATTTACATTTTTTATTACTAAAGTCGGGCAAGACTGAAGAGAAAAATCTGTTTCAAATACCTGAATTTTCCTCACAGTTTTCGTGATTGCTTGTGTTTGCTCACACCAAACATGTGGGTCATTTGCAGTTGGGATATAAATGTATGCACTCACACATAATGCTTACAAAATTCAAACCATTGCAAAGTGATTGCTACTACCTCTCTAGTAAAAGCTTAATATTATGATTGGCTTTGTTGAAGGCTGAGGTTAAATAGAAGGTTAAACTAAAAAATTCTGCAATCCTAACAAAATGCAACGAACTAGGAAGACTGTTAAAGTTTCTAAATGTGCTCCTCTCCTTCCCACTCAATCTGTTTTAACCCATTCCATTTCTAGTCCATTGCAGAGATAGATTAACTTCTGGTTTGGAACTATGAGAAGAAGAAATTTAAGTGATAGTTGAAAAAGCATGGGCTGAAGACTGAGGGGCTTAGAAAAGTTAGTAAAATATTTTTGCAAATCTATGTCTGAATCAATGAGGCAGAAGAAAGAAAACATAATGAAGAAAGTCTCCACATTCTTTTCTTGTAAATGTAGTGACCAGAAATGGGCATTTCTTTGTTCTGATTTGTTGTTTTCCTCAACACTTTAGTGATAAAGTGAATATAAGCTGAACTGGGAAACTTTTCAAATTCTTTTGAGTAATTATCTGCTGTTTACAGGAACACCTTTCCTAAATGAAATCTTCAGAACTCACACACTCAGGAATTAGTAGTTTTATGCATAATTTCCTCACCATCATAAAAACATGGGGGTAATACCACAAAACCATTCAGTGAATTAATTTATTAAAGGCTTTCATTGGCCCAGTAAAAAGTTTATAGATAATTTTCTTAGAAACAATCTTTCTAGCTTTCTTAGAAAAGACATTTCTAACATTCTTAGAAGTTATCTTTACATTCCTGCTTTCTAAAAAAGTATATATTCATGTAAATGTTGTGTGAGAGAAGAAAACGCTTTTCCAAAGAATTATTCTTTCGCATGATAGAATTGTGTGAATGCCCCCGAAAAGCTGCATTTGTTACATTTTGGTTAGTGATAGCTTTCCCTTTCACCAGTGCTGTGCCTTGACTTAGACTGTTTAACATTTCTCTGTTCCTGTGCTGAAGTCAACTTTACTGTGACTTAAATCTCATTAAAGACAGAACTTCATACTTACTGCAGTAGATCATGCCCGTCTGTACTGAGCTTTTCAAACATTTCAGGCACAGCTTTTTAACAAACACAAGTTTTTTTAAATGAAATGCTAATGAAATGCTTGGGACCTAATGAAATGCTGTAGACCTTTATCCGCTCAGCTTCTCTGAGGCCACGGTTTGCCAGGCACTCGCTCGGAAATGTCCAAGAGTGTTTTGCAACTGCAGCTACGTGCCTGAGCTGACCTTTGCCTGGTGGTGCAAGCCCCAAGTGCAGAGCTTCCTGCATTGCCAAGAGCTGGCTTTCCATCATATCTGTTGCAGTTTTCCACTGACTTTTGGACAGGCCTTTAACAGTGATCAATTAGCTCCTTCCTACTTCAGTGAGTGCTGATGTGGTTGCCACATCAGCAGACCTGTCCCATTTCTGAGCTGTGCCCTATTTTGGATCGATCTTTGCCTCTCCCCTTCTCTCACTGACTCTTTTCCTTTGCCTCTTTTGGCCAGAATAAGATACTAAGATACTCCATCACCCTATGGTTTGGCTGACTTAAATATATTCCCCTCCCTTCCTCTGCTTGGCCTGTTCAGGCTGAACTGCCTTATACCATGTGTAGCCCCAAAGCAAACTTGAAACTTAAATAACCTCAATAAATCTCATCTTTTGCTCTGGCATCTGGGTGTCTTGCAGGACGTGTAATGGGGTGTTCAGGGCCTCAGCCGCTGGGAGATGCCTTTTGCTGCCTGCAGCTCTCGCCATCAGCTGGGAAAGAATGATTTAATCATTTAAGAAATGCTAAATGACCAGGTGTGCCATTTTTTGACTTCTGTGCTCACTTCTTGGTGCCACAATTCAAAGGGCAGTTCCTGGCCCCAAGACATTATTTTTTAGTACAAAGTAGCACTTCCAAATGTATGTTTTTCCTGGGTATTCCCTCTGCTTTCTGACTGTCTGGAATTTTTCGTTTAGAAAAACAATGTCACATTGAATCAGAAAAGTCTATTTGAATGTAGTCTCCAGCCTCACCCAGTTCCTCTTACTCTTGGCTCCCTTCTCAGAAAATAAATCTCTCCTTCTTATATGATTTTTTTTCTTTGTCACTCTGTGGATGGAAACTTTCCTTTCCAGCTTTAACAAAAAGCAATGTCACTCTCATTCTTTGCATTCCAGAGCTTTGGATTAGTTGATTTAACAGTGATTAGTTGTGCTACATGTTACCAAATATCAATCTTCACAAAAAAAGCCAAATTCTTCTCAATGTAAAAGTTATAATTTCAGAAGTTTTATTAAAAAGGAATGTCAAATATAAGTCTATGGCAAAAACAATACACTATATATTTTAAAACTTTATTCCAAGTGCCTTTGCTGTAACATAGATGACAGTTCTTGCAAAAGAATGTTATAGTCTTTGGTATAAACCAGATCTTTCAGTATAGAAATAGTGACAATTAACATTACCTAGGGATTCTTTCTCCTTAATTAGAATTCATTTAGAATTCACCTGGAAGATTTTTAATAACTCTTTCTTCCTAACAAATAAGCATGTGCTGGAATTTTAATGGCTTCATTATGTTAAAAACCCACAATGTGATTGTAGTGACAATGGGAATTTGGCTGTAGTGCTTGAAGCACATCTGGTTTAAAATGAATATGCAAATGTCTTCATATATGTGTTAATCTGTCAAGTCCAAAGGATGCCAGAGTTCAGTGAGACCAGACACTGGAGTGTAGTAACCAAACACAAGTGGCTGGCAGCAGCTTAGGTTTACATCACACAGATCTATTCATTCATATTTACCTTGAATGCTGTTTAAAAGACACTGCAGGCTGTATGTTATCCACTGATGAGATACACAGGCACATCAATAACAAAGACCTTGATGTTCATCCCAATGTCAGCTACACCAGGCAAAACTCACATTTTCTTTTCTTTGTTTGTGAGAATGATGTGTCTTCTCCCACAAACCTGAGCTGTCAATGGTGACTGCTACGTCCATTTCCTGGTTTCTCTCTTGTGATCTTATTTCATGATGGGTATATTAGTTTACAGAGAAGGTTGGAAAAAAGCTTCATTTCTAAAAAACCTTTTGCATGGGAAATCATAGAATGGTTTGGGTTGGACAGGACCTTAAGGATAATTTCATTACAAACCTCTGCCAGAAAACAATGTAGCATCCTTCTGATCTTTCTTTCCACAGCCAAATGTCCTCAAAACAGTGATCACTGTTGCTCTGCCTTGTCATCAGTGAGATCTCCCAGGGAAACCTCCCAGCTCTGGCAGGGATGGTGCTGAACTCCTGATCCATCATGCTAACTAGGCCTCAGGAAAGTAACTGGAGATCAACAAATCAAAGAGCTTCTCTTGGTGACAGACATTTCAACACAACACTGTGGACATGTATAATGATGGGGCCTTGTCAGTCCTGATGTAGGTGGGCCACTTCTCACCTTCCTTGTGGGAAGTCTTGCCTAATGTGAACCTGCAGGTGATGCCCTTGTTTTTTGTAATTCAGCGCCAGTCAAGAACCAAAATGATACTCGGAGATGTTCTGAGGAAGAGAAAGGCATTTAATCATTTGAGGTTATATTGAGAGACATCGTAGTTATATTGATTAGGAATTGAGAGACATCTCAGATCCCAGGTTTTCTCTTTGTTTACATGTGTATGAAGATTTTTAGTTTGATTGCCTCCAGTTAGGGTATGCTTGCTTTTCAGTGGCTGTTTTATATCTAGTTTTCATCTGGGCTATACGATACAGAAAAATGCTGCTTGTTTTTAAAGAGTGTGAGGTAAGTTTAGTTCTAAAAGCAAAACAAACCAAACCCACCAAAACTACACTAGAAAATATTAATTTCTACAACTAATTCAGAAAAATTTTCATTGTGCTATACGAGATACACATGAAATGGATTTTTCAGATCCCCAAAGAAAACAGAAAGAGGTCACTCTCCTTTACACCGTACATACTAGCATGCAAGCATGTGGTTATATTACACCCTACAAGAGTCATTAGGTCTGTTCAGAAAACCCCATGAGTCAGTCAAAATATCTCCAGCTGGGAAGTGCAGCTCTGTCTAGCCTACAGCACCATGCTGTGATTTAAAACCATTATGAAGCCCCTTGTGAGTGGGAGCCTATACACTTACTTTAGCCTGGGTACTTAATTTTCAGGATGTTTGGGATCTCAATGAAATTAAGTTTTCAAGGTCTGAACTTGTCTTCAATTTTATTTAATGGTTATCATCTGGTTTCTCTTGGTAGTTGACATGATTTACATTATCAGGACTTAATTCAATAAAATATTTCTGTAGGCTCTCTGTAAACAGAATTTTTGAAAATAACGAAAATTTGTTCTACTTACAGATACACATAAAATTAAAAGTACTATAAGGACGCTGCAGAAGTGTAAATTAGCATTAAACCATTAAAAATAATGTATGTGTTATTTGTATGGTTATCTATAATTTTTATAGCAATTCTCCTTACTGAGGTTGAACTGGCTCTTTCTACAAAGGTCTAACACTGCTGTCTTTGGTGGAATTAACCCAGGAAAGAGAAACAGTCAATGAATTCTCTAATGCTAACTTGAGTAACAATTTAAAATGGACAGTCCTCTGGTAATAACCATGGATTGGTTGTCTTGAAATATAGTCAAATGCTAAGTATTAATGCACCTTCAGATATGGAAAAATGAGTATGTTATGATCTATGTTTCCTTCATTCCTATCACCTTAAATAAGAAAAATGCTAGTTCTCAATTGCCAAATAGCAGTATCTGGTATTTGTTAGATTATGATTAACAATAACCATTGACAGCTAGCACCTCAGAGCAAGCCAGCTCTTCTCATTACACAACTGAGAGTTCAGACAAGATTTAATCAAACAATGAAAATATACAATGTTTATCTTAGCTACTATGCAGGCCTGCACAAATTGAGGGGGTTTTGTACAGATGGGCAAAAAAGTATAAGAAATGGTTCATCTGACTCCCAAAAAACAGGTGCAAACCTAACTTTAATGGGCATATGTACTTTGGCTGGCAAGAGCCTCATAAAGGGCCCCTTTGCCTGATGTTTTTTTTCCTTTGTTCTGCCACGAGTGGGAATAATTTGTGCAGATGGAAAGGATGACAGAAGAATTGTTTCTAGGGTTGTGTTTCTGAGTGGGATGTCTTTCCAATCCTGTCTCAGAGTGGCTTCTGCAGCCCTCAACAAGAGCAGTCAGCCAGCAAGAAGGAATAACTTCACCCCCTTAGCCTTCTCTTTATCCTTTTGTATTTTGGCTGACACCTGCAACGTATTAATCAGTCAGAATCTGGCCTGCAACACAATGTGTGCAAAAGTAACTTACATTCTATTGAGTGACCATGATGTCTCACTGCACTAAACATGCTCGTTAAAAACAGGCAAACCCATTAAGTTAATATAAAGCAAAACCGGTTCCAAATACTTAAAAATGGAAGTGCAGCCAAAATTCCCAGAAATTGGAAATGATTAAGCTGTATTCCATATTTAGTACATATGAACACACATGTGAACATGAACACAGTCATACACAAGGAAGTCTATATAGAGTTTGGAAGCACAGACTGTGCTTCCCAGGTGCAAAGGGCTAGGAAATGTTGCTAATCACAGAGAAAGCTGTTTTGTGATGTTTTGTAGTCCTGTGTGCTCTGACCTAAAAACCATATATATTTTATCTATTGGATCCACTTTTCCTTGCTATTATTTTTACTAGAGAAAATAAATATAAAACAGATAGAAAAGGTCTTGTGGTCTTGGAAGAAAGGAATATGTAGTATCCAGTAGAAGAAACAGCAGAATTAGGATTTCTGCATAAGTACTGAGTTAAATGAATGAGTCTTTGAATTAGTCTTAGCAGAAATTGTTAAAGGACAGAAATGTCTACAAAATGAGCAAGTGCCCTGTGCAAATATGTCACTGCCCACAATAGAATGAAAGTGATGGAAAAGACTAAATTTTATCACCTCTGACTGTAGGTACATTTCTCCTACACTTACACCAAGCCCCAGAATGCTTCCTGTGGCTCCTTCATTGCATTCCTTCTCAGGATAGCTGGGCCATCCTTCAGCAGGAGGAATTGCACAGGACAGATCTCATCCAAAGGCACATAAAAAAGCATCTAAAGGAGCCAATGTGAAAAATTCTGACTTTAATGGTTAGTAAGAGGCAATAGCAATGTTAACCTGTAGAAGCATCACAGAAGATCTTCAATTAAGCATAGAGCCACACCTCAGAAATGCTAACAGCTTGTATATTTGCTGAATATAACATTTCTGAGGTGCTCCTGAGGAGACTCTTGTGACCCTTGGTAGGAGACATAACATTCCTCAGAGTTACAGAAATGTGTTCCTGTGGACATAGGTAATTACAAACAGTTTTCAAAATAAAAAGTAAAGACCTTTGAGGACCACAGCCATGAAGAAGTAAATCACCTGTGAATATACCAAAGTATTAGTGACACAAGTTGAAAGTCTCCAAGCATCCCTAGAGTATCCTCATGCCATGTACAGAGGCTTGGCCATGGTTATAATCACACCATGAAAACCACTTGTGCTGTGCAACTGCAAGTGCAGTGTCCCACAGGGACTTACCCAACTGGAAGGAATGGTGCCAGTTAACACTTTCAAAGCAATATAAGGTCAAGATTTCAAGTTTTAGAAATACTTAGAAGCACTCAGTCTTGGCAAGAGGAGTAGAGGGCTTGCCTGCCCTCCAGCATCAATGCTTTCACAGTCTTTCTTTGGCTGTGTCAGAGAGTTCAGCTCTGAGAGAGCTTTCTGTGGCTATGTATTTCGTCACCAGCTTCATCCAATAAAGCAGCAGTGGGGATTTTAAAGGGATAATTAATGCAAAAAAAGTTGTTCTGACTAAAGCATACCAGTTTTTACCAGTTTCATAAAGGAGCCAACAACTCACCAGTTATGACCTTATTAGAAACATGAGTTAAACTTCTATTTTTTCCCCAAAAAACCCCATACCTACTGTTGCTGAACTGAGGAGAAAAGAGGCAAGGGAGCTAAATAGATAACTGGTCACTGTAGTATCATGAGGCCAGAACTTTCTCTGACTTATAAATAGCCCAGCCAAAGTCTGGGATGAAGTGTGCTGAGGTCATACAAAGAATTCATGGCACATGCCAAAATTGCACAATGTTGTAATTGTAACCTTTGCTTTCATTTATTAACTGCACTATTTCTTGTGCCAAGTCTGTAGTTAAACTGCACATTCTCTGGGAAGTAAAAGTGTTGTCTTTATATTCAACAAGGTGCCTGTAACACTTTTGGAGCCACAATTATTGTAGTATATCTCTATGCATTGCTGTAGAATTGATATCCCAAAGAGCCTTTCTGAAACATCAACTACACTCTACAGTATTCCCCTCTCCTCTCATCTTTTTTTTTCCTTTTTTCTTTTTTTCTTTTTTCTTTTTTCTCTTTTTTCTTTTTTCTTTCTTTTTTCTTCTTTTTTCTTTTTTTCTTTTTTTTTTCTTTTTTTCTTTTTTTCTTTTTTTCTTTTTCTTCTCCATGCAAAAAGAGAAGAGCATAATGCCAGATGTATCAAGCTGCTGGGTTTGCAATATGCTTAGCAACACAAACAGCCTCTCTGACAATGATCCCAGTGAGAGGAAGCGTTTCACAATAAAGCCATTAGCCGTGATGTGGTCTGAAGTTCCAGATGCATGTGTCTAAAAGTTGGCCTTTTTTTTTTTTTCCTAACTGGTTTCCTGTGAATTCTGGACCATGAAATGCACAATGTACCATTTTTATTGGCCCATGTATATTGGGAATGATATGCTTATAGTAGTGCCTGCAAAATTACTCCTGAACACTTTGGAGAGCATGTGGAGCTCATTTGCATTTCTTTCTTTAGGCTTGGGGAAAACTATCTATTTTTTAAAAAAAGACACTTCCTTGTGAAAAAACATGCAGTTTTTGATTCCCTTCATAGTATTTAAGAGAGAAGAAAAACATACAGCTTTTTCCACTTCCCAGTTCCCTGTATAAACTTTATATACCTTGCAGAAGAAATATTCCTTAGAATGCCTTCCATATGATCTACTTCAGCTAGTCTAAGTCTGAATACACAATTAATCTGAATAATATCTACTGAGATATTCAAAGGCCTGATTACATTAGAGAAATTTGTAGCTGTCTAATACGACCTCATTGATCACAATGATCCTTGTCAGTAAGTAGCTGTGAATTGCAGGCACAACAATTCACAGCCCAGCACTTATTTTACAGTCTATGTCTTTGTGTCCACACAGCTCATCTAAATGTACTCTGAGGGTGCCGTTCCTTAAATATTCTGAGTCCTGACTTGACTTCTGCATTTCACAAGGGTTCTTTAGTCAACAAATACTGTAATATGTGATTCTAGGGAAATAAAATGGAAAAAGCCTTCTAAGCCATCAAAGCAGTGCAACAGATGCTAGTTTAGGAGGGCTGGAGCATATTTCCTTTCTTCCAGATGAAACAGATCTACAGTAGAAGACCTAAAACTGTAGTGATACTGGGATTGAAGACAGGAGCAGCAGAGCTGAAAGACCATGTCCATGGCTTGAGACACAGCAACAGCAAGAACCTTTTTACTTAATGATGCCACTGCTATGAGGAGAATTACTTGTAGAATAAGCTTACGGGAATAAATCAGGGTGACTTGATCAATTGTCAATTTTTTTTAGGAAAAAATTCCCAAAAGAACTGAAGGTAGTTTTTTTCCCAGTCAGTGTAAGAAAAGATTGCCTAAAACTAGATCAGACTAAAATAATTCTTTCAGATTTTATTAGAAGATAAGGAAAGAAGAATCTAATATAAAATCTTTCAAAATTGATTGGAAGCATGTATCCACTTTAGAAATGAAATAATTTCAATGGAATAAGCACTTTAGCTGTATTTAGGATTTATGACCATTTTCTAAACAAAGCTGCCAAGCAAGAATAAAATTTTACTTGGCAAATTTAAGCATGTTTTGTTTCAAAACATATGGTGTAGAAATTTAGGCAACTCATTTAATGATGCTTGAATTCTCTCCCTAACTTCCCTTTCCCATTGTATATGCTTTGAGGTACAGTGTATTTTATCAGCTGCTTCCCACAAACCCATCCTCCCGACATTCTGCTGTTTCCTCTCAGACCTGCTGCACTGTTCTTGTCTCCTTCTGCCTTATAAAGAATCTTTAATTGGTAAGACCAAACAGAAATCCTTCTCAACCCCTTTGCTTACATTCAGCTCCTTTTGCTACCCTTCTCCCTGCATTATTCTGTGCCTATTTTTCCCTGACTTGCTGCAGTTGGACACTATCCAAACTTTTCTGCCTCCCACCCCTGATTCCCAAAATCTAATTCTTCTAACTGATGGAGTGTTAGAAAACCGACAGAAGAAAAGCCATCAATTCCATTACAGAGATCAGGCTGAATGTCAAACTCTATTAAAACTCTATTATTATTGTTTTTCTTCATTTGGGGTGAAACTCTTCTAGAAAACTGAAAAAATCCCCTACACACAAATTCACATGTCATTCCTTTAAATTTGGCTGTGCATAGAGCTACTAATATCATTGTGGAAAACAAGGAATGTTTTCTTCTTTGAGAAGAATTTTATCCCAATTTTGTCTTCAAATATATCCTTCAGTAATCACGGGATGGCTACTAGTTGTTTATACTTTCTGACATCATTGCCCACTATTAACATTAGTTTTAATTTCCATGCTTTTAATTGACACACAGTTGAGTTCATAGTGCTTTATGTTTTAGTATGCTGTAATTTGATATTGCAGCATTCTATAAATATCCACTTTACAGAGGTCAGAAAATATCAGGTGCTAGAAATATTCTTGTTCCTTCCTTGTGCATGAGATTAGCTCCAGTTTGCCAATCAACTGTTTTTTAATTCTTGTTTATATTTTTATTTCTTTTATCTATAATATGTATAATATATGGGATATTCATAATACACAGGATATCAGCAGCAAAATAATATAAATCTGAAACAATTCTTCATGTTGTTTAATATTAATGTCACATTAAAAAATTATAAAGTTAGAGGGTTTTTAGTAGTTTGGGGTTTTTTGTCTGATTGGTTGGTTTTTGTCTGGTTGGTTTGCTGTTGTTTTTTTCTTTCTGAGAAATAGATTTTAGCTCTGCTCCTGGTGTTGGCAACATTGAATTTTTAAATAATTAAGAATTCATTGTCATTGTCTTTGCTCAAATTCAGTGAATAGAACCACTAGATTCCATTGCTGGTGGTATCCTGTTATGACTTGGAACCTCCAAGAAAGGTCCTTTGTGATCACTAAGTGCCAGTTGTTAATGATGAGGGGTGTCCAGGGAGCACTAAGCTAAGTCTTGGGTGTAGCCATTTACAGTTCAGATATCTCTAAGTGCTGGAAGGCTTGTTGGGAAGACATTTCAACAAACAGCAGTGTTGCTCAGCCATCTTTAAATTTTTTAATAATTTCTTATAAATAAAGTTGTGGTTTAATTTGGACGAGGGTTTTTGTTTGGTTTTTAGGGTTTTTGTTTTAGGGTTGTTTGGGTTGTTTTAGGGTTGTTTTAGGGTTGTTTGGGTTTTTGTTTTCATTCTTGTTTCCCCAGATGCCTAAATTTGTTTTTCCTGCATTAGAAATTATACAAAATATCAGTATCCTCTTGCCTCCTTCAAATTATAGTTGTAAGATGTAAGAAATATGTGGCATTAATAAATATGTAAGCTTGAATATATAAATACTTAAAGAAGGGGAATATGATTAACATTTCCAGTCACTTTTCAAGAGCAAATCTGTGTACTCGTGAAAGCCTTCTAGCATAATGTATTTGGCCACAAAGTTGCTATTTCTAATAATATTACGGTTTCATTACATGCTTTTGTTCTGTTTACTGCAATAAAATAATTTCTTCATTGTTAAATAATGAAAGCAGAAAGCAAATTAAAATAAATGTTCTATTATGTTTCTGTAAAGAAAAGCAATCAGAGCTGTTTAAGCAAATGAGTCTCTGTGTTATATTGAGAGAACAGTGAAGTAGGAAGTCAAGGTCACCATTGGAAATGTTTGTGTGTGTGTGGGCATTTGCAGCCACATCCAAGCACAAACCCTCAGCTGATTCTGCAGAGGCTGGGGGGATAAAAGATGAAGCTCCCAGCAAAGAAGGCTTAAGAGTTGAAGCTGCACTTTTAAGCTGTTGTAAGGAACATACCAGAGTGTCAATATCAATCATTCCTTTATGTTCCTGGTTTAGCATTTTCTGTTTATTTATCTGTTCTTCTTTTGTTTAGCAAAGTCCTCAGCCTTCCAAGCTGTGTTCTTGTAAGAAGTGATGGAGCTTTCACATAGCTAAGGTTTATTAGTGAACTAATTGACTAGTTCCCCTCTCCAACCCATAAGTGTTCTCACATTTTAGACAATCACTCCATGTCTAACGTGTCCACTTCCCAAATCACTTTTCCAACTTTCACTGATGAACTCAATAGGTTGTAAGACCACCATGAGTGCCTGTGCTGAGAGCCCAGCACCAGGGGAGTGCTGTGTGTTTCAGCCCTGATAGCCTGGAGTAGCTATTAGCTCTAATTGTTCAATGGTTGAACGCTTTGAAGGACAAACGTATGTCCTAAGGCTGTGGCCCTGATGAATGCAAGGGTTTCTTTCACTTGTCATTAGTAATTGAGGGTAAATTAATATTTACTAAGCAGAGTTTCACAGGAAAGAGAGGCATGAGAAATCTAAGGAAAAACATGCCACAGGAGAAAATGTTGTTTCCTTTAACACTTTGAACTCAGCAGTAATTAAAAAACAGCTAGTGGAAACTTGGGATAAAGTTAATAATTTTACTACTTTCCCCCCTTATTATAACAATAATTTTCTCTCCCTTGATATATAAACATTATAAACATTTCAGATGCATAATATATGCATATATATAATATGCAAATTATTAATGGATGATACCTGCTAACCAGAACTGCTGAATTTCAGAACTGTTGACTTGTACAAAATAGATTTCACTCACAATATGTGAAAACCTATCATGGCTGGATGTGTGTTTACAGAGCTACAGCAGAGCCCATTCCTATGTAGCATTTGATTTATTTAATAAATTTGAAAATGCTACACAGATACAGCCTTTTGCACCAAACTGCAATCTTTAAACATCAGAGGTTCTTGTCATATGATATGTGGTATACATAGACATTCACACTTTTGTTTGATGTTTCCTTAAAGCATCACTAAAGCCCTGAAGTCATCCATATGTTGACTGAATACCTAATGCTGATTGAATTAAATATGGCATAAGCACTACTTGGTGGAAGTCTTTCTCTACAGCTCCATAAGAAGATTTTTTTTTTTGATGTTCAGCTATTCAGTAAAACCAAATGGAAGCACAGAACTAAAACTGGCAGTGTGTGCAGTGTGTGCAATCTAGCAGAACAACAGACACAGTGTGTGAAATAGCAAAGGGGCATCTTTGAACGAAGTCAAGTCCTGGATTATTCTATTGGCTCAATGTCTTGACTTTACTACCAAACCTCTCAGGTTTGCTGATGGAGCCAGGGGAGGCACCCCCCACAGGGGCACTGTGTTTTATGGAGCATTTTTCTTTTGGTGGAACGACCTCTCCTAGAGCCAAACACCAATCTGGATGCACTCTTTTGCTCAGGCTCCATCATACCAGGAGCTGGGCTGAAGAGTGATGATAAGGGATTTTCTGTATTCAGGCACACCTATTTTAGATAAGTTTCACAGCACAAACCTGGTGTAAAACAAGGCAGGCTGCAATCTTATGATGAGAGGAAAGGAAACTTCGTGTAGCAAGTAATTTCCCCCAGCATTTCCACTGAGAGAAGCTAATATGCCTCAGCACCACGGACAATGAAACATCAGCTCCTCTATCTTAATTGAAGTGTCAAAGGCTTGGGGACATTCTAACAGCTACCAATCCATACACTGAAATGTCTTTATGGTCACATCCTAATATCCTGGACAAATGGAGCTAGGTGCAACTTCATGGAAGTAAAAAATGATTTCAGATAAAAAAATCTACTCTGGCCAGTTAAACCAGATTTAAGTCTGTTCTTGCTAAGAAAGCCGCATGAAGCATTCTTACTGGAACTTGAAAGTCCCAAATTAAATATCATTATACAGCACATACATTGGATTCATCTGTCTAAAGTTCCTTGGAATAAAGCAAACCTCTTTTTTTGGGGGGTATATATATTTGAGAAGAAAATTTTTTTAGAAAGCTAGCACCACATTGACTCTTTAATGTGGAAACAGCTAAAGTCACTGGTTACACTGTGTGAAATCTCATCTTAATCTTCATAAGGCATACAGATCTGTTCCTCATTTTGAGGCATCTATGCTTTCAAGTAAAATTCTTTCACAGGTAGCCCTGCTAGAGCTCCACTTCCAAACACTTGGAATAATGAAATATTCATATTTTTCCTGAAATACATGACTCCTCACTGAAGACACTCCCTAGGTTTCTTTAGATTAGAAAGAAAAATACAAAACTGCCCTCTGAAGTCCCAGTGGAAACTCATTAGACACCAATAAGTCAAGCTGTTTAACAAAAACAAATGTATCTGAAGCAGTGAAATCTGCACCTGGGCGGCTGCTGCACAGCTCCATCGGTGGCTTCCTCACCCACAAAACATCGTGTCTGATTGCCCTGTGCTGAATGTCTCACTGTCCACAACAACTCAGCTGCTTTTTTCCTTCTCAGGCTGCAAATATTTTTCTTTGAAAGGGAAATATTTCCAAGGGCTTAATTAATTTAGTATTGCAAGAAATCAGTCCAAAAGAAGGGGAAAGAAAAAAACCGCAGCCAACAAACCTCTCATGTTAACCACTGACATGGTACTATACAATTTCAAAGAAAGCATGTCTTACTATGGGCTTTAAGAGCTCAACTTCCCATTAACACCACTAATAAAAATGTAATTAGAACTGTAGTTTCGTTTTCTCCCTCCAGCAGAGCATTTCTGCATTCCTCCCCTGCACAGGCTCGGCGTTTCGGAGGTTGTAGTTAGCAGCCAGGAAGATGTGTCCTTTTGGTGGAACTCACCACTTTATGAAAGATGTGGTCAAGATCCCAAAGAACCGTATTGATACCAGATGTAGTCTTGTCACTGAGTCTTAAAACAAGACTCTCATGAATCTTAAGTTTCCATTTTCTCTCTCTGCTTTATTACAAGGAAAAGAGTCTGAGTGAATTACTGTCGATGTTGCTAGCAGAAGTATTTTTACTTGAAAATAGACGTCATCGTGGGAAAATGTTATACAAGAAACTACGTCGAAACAAATTTTCACTAAATTAGGCAAGCTGAGGTTGTCATGTCTTAATTAAATGAATGCTGGCATAAATATGTTAGTACATCTAGTCAGAATCAGTAGTCCTCAAAATCAGTGCTGCAATGCCAATTTAGTTTTTAGACAATAAAGGCGTTGGCTTTTTAGAATTAGTGCTGTACGTGTTGCAAAACAAAACAGAAACAATTCTCATTGGTGAAGGATTTCAATAAACTTTAATAATATCCATATGTACAATAAATATTTCTGGACCCTCAAGCACTTATATTTCCTTTTGAACTTGTGAACAGAAATTGATTCAAGGTGATAAATTTGTAATCCTTTATGATGGATGAAGCTGCCTTTCAAAAAAAGATAATGGTATATAATTTATATATTCTCTGTGAGTAGAATTTTTTTGGGAAAAAAAAATCTAAAAGAAAGCCAGATGTAATGAAATAGAGTAAATAAAGTCAACTGTAATATTACTTTTACTGAAGTATGTGCCACATAATTAGGAGTTCAAAGAAATGCAAATCATGCAAATATTGCTTTTGGCTACCACACCTGACCTTGTAGCAACTTGGTTTAAAACAATATATTTATTACCTATCTAACATTAATTAAGTAAAGTATGATATCTGAATTAAATTTTCAAGCTGGAAAAACAAGTGTCATAAGATTAAACAGAAACATATGTGAATTTCTGAATACATTTGCAAAGTACAGCTTTGCCATTAAAAGCTCAGATGCTATAGTTTTGCATAACAGAAAACCACAGCTGCACGTGTGGTAAAATAGCAAATGTTGATTTCTAAATGGTGTTTGGCACGTTTGCATATTTATTCCCCATTGTCTTGTAGTTCCATTAAACACTCTCCTATTAAAATTCAAAACATCACATTAGCAAATTCTGATGGCAGAGAAGATTGAACTCATCAGAGCTCATGGCCAGGGTGCACACAATGTGATGCTGAGAGCCTTGCAATGAAAAAAGGACATACTGAAGATATCCACAGGGTGACAGGCAAACAGTGCCTTTCATCCTACCTCTCCCTTTTACCCTGCAGTGACACTGAGTGTGCGTTGTCTTGGATAAAGAGAGGCAGCTTGGCCACAGGTTTGAGAGGAGACAGGTTCTGCCCTGGACTTATTTGTCCATAATGGAATAATAAAAAACCTGTGCTAAGGTGACTTGAATGGATCCCTGTCAACACATCATATTATTGGCCACAGAACAGAGGAGAGTCTATGGGAAAACCCACACAAATTCTAAGGTGTTTTCCAGGTAAATGGCGCTGGCTTGCTGATTGACTCACTCTGTGAAGAGCAAATACAGCAGAGAGGACTTTTCATTTGTCTGTCTTCTATAATGCAATATCAAAATAAAAAGTTAAAATAATTGTAGACTGTTTTTAATTAAATTATGAGAGATGCTACACAGTGGTGACCCGCAGGAAATGTATTCTTTCCTCATTCTGCAAGGCTTTTACAGGTTTTTATATGGAATACAAGAGAAAGATGTAAAACCACAAGTAATAGTGTAGCTAGTAAGAGCTAAGAAAAGCGTTGAAAAAGTGTGCAATAAGTAGTCAGTGATATAAACCATTACAACGAGCCCTTCTTATATATCTGAAGCCAGATGTTGTTCCAAATTACATCACTGTAAATCCAGAATAGTTCCACTGAAGCCAATGAATCTACTCCAGATGAGAGAAGAATTTTGTCTGCAATCTATTCACTTCAGATCAGTTTATATCCATATGTCCATAGTTTACTGCAGTATTTTTTTAAATGAAGAAAATACCTGACATAATCCAGTGATCTCCAGCATAGTGTTTGTCTGAAAGAACAAGCTTCCCTAACAGGTAAGTTTCTGCCTATCAAATCCCTTAAGTTCATTGACTGGAATCAAACAAAGTTCATGTTGAAGGGTGAAGAATAGTAAATCATCTCTTCACATATATCGTGGCCTGAAACCAGAATTCAGAATTCACTACTTAAAGGGTGTCCTGTTGACCATGGCTGTCAAAGTACAGCAGAAATTAGAGAAGTCTGTGGCATGTCACAACCCTCTGCCTTGCACATGCAGTGTATTTAGATCTACAAAGCAAGTGCAATTGCAGCAGATCTGCTCTTTAAGTGCAGGTGCATGAATGATGGGCAATGGCAGGACTTTGTAGATGTCAGGGCTCCCTTACATGCCAATTTTGTGGCACAGCAGAAATTCATAATGCAGGCAACTGCAGAATTTATTTCATCTAGAGAAAGTGACAATAAATAGGGTATAGATTACAGAAAATCAACTACTCTTCAAGTGTATCTTGAACATTCCTGATGGTGAGTGAAGGCATGTTTAGTGTATGTGAACAAAATTATTTTCTCCCTGATTTATTCATAAATAGACACCACATTGCAGAATGTAATTTTCTTTGCATTAACCCAGCAGGTGTGACAGTTTAGTAGGAGCAGAGATATAGTAGGGGGATTTCGAGTACCTTTCTCTCCTGCATGATTGACTAATAGTCAGATGACTCCAAAGGATTAAAGGCTTGTCAACAGAATGCAAAACCTGGGGTGGTGTTTTTATCTTTCTTGAGGGAGTTCAGACTTCTGATTTGAGGATGTGTAGCTTTTATCTACTCAAAACTGCAGCTCATCTTGTGACTATAGGTATATAATTGAGCAAGAACCACCTTTTGTAAGACCCACTCAGACTGGTAAATGTGGTTTTCACCTAAGAATGCAGGTATTTGCATGCATATTTGAATATGTGCCTGAGAAATGGAAAATGTGTACAATTTCTTACATCTCCAAAGGTAATTTGAATTCACAGAGACAAGTGGCCATGCCAACCCATGTTCATCCTCCCACTCCTGTTTAACCATTAGGGTTGAAGACCTCTGCCTCCTTCCTTGATGGTGTTTTTAAGGTACCCCAAATGTAAAGCAGCTCTCACCAAACCAAGAGAAGACTAAGTGGGAATAAATGTTTCTATAATAGGAACATAGCATGGAAGAGGAACACCGTATATTTTGTCTTCTTGCCCTTGATCTTTGGTCCTTTGGTGGTTTTCCAATTGCTCTGCAATGCTGGCTACATTTTAGAGCTGTAAATGGGAATAGTCCTGGGAGCAGAGCCCAGTTCCATCTTTCCAGCTGAGTACCAAAGCCATGAGTCTGTGCAGCCCAATTCCCTTTAGCTTGCCCTCCTGCTGATGCTTTGACTTTTGCACACCAGAGAAAACAATGGTTTTACTACAGTAGGAGGGCCAACAGTGACTATCCTGCCACCCAGCTCAGGCAACCACCTGGGAGTTTGCCTCTTTCTGTCAAAAAATGGGCCTGGATTTCCTCAGGGTAAGAAGATTCTTGATCCTTAATTTGTCACTCCGTGGACTAGAGCTGTTTGGTGAAGGTAAGCTTTTCTAGAGAGATTTCCAAGGGAACATGTCCACAGCTGTTGCCTTTGGTACTGATCTCAGTACTGGCTGTGTGTGAATTTGCTCAGGATATGCCAAACCTCAGATCCCTTCCAGGACACAGGTCCTTATATAACAAGGTCCAACAGCTTGAGTTCTGTGCCATGACACACCTCCCCATCTCTGGTCTCTAACACCTGCCTATACAGACTGAAATACGAGTTTCCACACAGGGCCTGACCAACTGAGGTACTTGCTGGTCTAACATGGAAGTGTCAAGCAAAGTTAAGCATTTCTGGGATTAAGAACTGCTAAAGATCATCAGTTCAGCTCCTCTCTAAGGACCTGCATGACACAGAAATGGTGCTCTGGTAGTCTCCAGGGTGCTCTTTCAGGTGCCCTCCTGACTTGTGAGCTGCAAAACTCCATGTTCTTCCAGCTGACACTTTCTCTGAGCAGCCACCAATCACCTCCTGCTCCCTGATTTCAGTGGGGGGAAAGCTAATAACTACAGCCCAGGTGGGAACTTTGGCGCACAATGATAGTTAAGAGTCAGAGAAGCAGGACCCCCATTCCAGCTGACTCCTGAGTATTTAAACAGCAGTCAAAGAGAGTTACTGGGGGTCCATTTCCTCAGTGGTATTAAGTGGCGATTGTTCCTCTGATCTCTGAATGCCAAGATGATTGTCTGAGTGGAATTTTCTGCGAGACATCCATCTCTATTAAAATAGTACTATAATATGAGATGGAATTCACAGAGCATTTTGCACAACTGCAGATATTATCTTAAGCATGGGCTATTACTCTTCCTTTCCCTAGTTTTGTGGTTTGCAAGGCTCACGGTCAATTTATCTTCCTGCAGAGCACAGATAATTCCCTTTGATTTGAGAGGAGTTACACATGACACATACAGGAGAGCAGGAACTTCATATTTTCTTTTAAAAGCAAGCAAATAAAGGCTGAACAGGGGGTTCAATTTTACACTGAATATTAACCGAATTGTGGAGTTATTTAACAAAAAATCATACAACACTTCTAAAACTGTGATGAGCTATTATTTTTAGTAGTTCTATTATACTGAAAATGATAGGATTCTTAAAAACCCACACAAAAAACATCCTATGCATTTCTCTGCTTTGTTCTGCCAAGTTGTGCTGTTGAACTTCATCTTTTTGTCAATACATGGCAACAACAATGTTCAGTGGTAGAAAACAATATTGAAAGCTGCTGTTGAAACTGGATCTACTCACAGTGTTGACTCCAGCTGATATTATGGTGGGGCCCTGCAACACCACCACTGAGCAACTTCTCTCTGTGTACTTTCATTGGTTTTACATGCTGTAAATTTCAGCTTCAAATTGATTCTCATCTCTGTCAGAACAGCGATATTTTTACCTTTTTTATTTAAGGTTACTAACTAGAGGGAATAAAGATAAGGGAAATTACCTCCTTCCAACTCTGTGTATGTCCTTTTAGAATAAATAAAAAGCATGATCATAATGCATGAGTCACACAGAGCCTGATGTAACTACCAGTGACAGCTGAAACCCATATGCTTTATTACATGATGCTGTTAAATAGCAGGAGAAAGTTCCAAATTTTTAGGACTTATGAAAGTTAGAGAAACCAGAAAGTCCTTCAGGGAAGAACTTCCAAATATTTTAAGGGTGTAATAAAAATCAGAATGGTGAAAGAGAAAGCAAAAGAATGAGGCCAACAAATTTTTGCAGCACATTGAAATTTATCTTTCTCTTAGGGTTTTAAAAATATTTTTTTATTATTTTCTACCCATATGCAATCTAGCGTAGTGTTTGTTTGGCTAAATATTTCACTGCACATATACTTCAAAGTTATCTTTACCTATGTATTTTCTGCTTCATGAAAAAAACAACCATTGACCTTGTGGCTGAAGGCAAGGGTAAAAAACCCTTACATGTAGATTAAAAATTATCTAGCACACTGAGGTCAAGTATTTTAAGGAATTTATTCACATTTCAGAGCAAAATGTATTGTGTTTTCTTTCAGAAATTTGTACATATCTTCTATATATAAGTAAATGTTAAACTAAATGCATATTGGCTTGAAATTAACACCTTGGCTTTTCAATCAATGTGACCACAGTAAAGTATTTGATGGGGAAATAAGGTCTTTTACCTGATCTTTGGCCACTTTTATTTCTGTGCGCTTTTTCCTCTCATAACTTATCTGAGATGCTTATGTTAAGTTCAATTTAAAGACAAGAACACTCATTGCCTTCAGTAAAGACCATGGATTTTTCTTTTCCTAAAGGAAATTTGTATAGATGAAGTCATGTGGATGTCTATCTTGGCTTTGGGTCTGATTTATGAGGAGTATAACTGATGTGCTCAGCTATGTACATCTACTTCACGTGCTTTGAGTTTTAAATCTCTTTGGAGTGTTGTGTCTGTTGCCTGTGAGTGCTCATTCTCTCACTCTTTCTCAAAACAATGTGAATTGTTAATAAATCAGCTGATAAATTGTGCTCAGTAATATGCAGAATATATCCTAGGCAGGCAAGACCAGTCAAACCTTTGGAAGTGAACTGAAAACAGTTTTCTGTTGTTGGTCTATTGGAGCAGATCTGGAGTGTTCACACACAGGGAATTACTGTCGTTTCAGGCATGGAAATTTCTGGGGGGGTAGGCTGGCTGCTCTTCAGGAGGACATGTGTTAGACAACACAAAGCATCCTGCAATGTTCTAGGTGTATGTGCTTGGTAAATCCTGCACTTAAGCCTCCTTAAGTCAGTCCTGACATGGACTAAGACATGGAAAGTGGAAACTTCCCAGTCAGGTGGTGACTGGGAAGTTGCACATCATCCTTTGCTGTGGTGACTTAGCCAGGTGAAGAGATGTGTACACAAAAGGTCCTTTCCATCCTTGATGGAAAATGACTGGGAAGAGGATTTTCTCTTCTTATGTATGCCTACTGCATGAAACATTCAATAGCATAGAACAAAAAATAATATTTTAGTTGGAAGAGACCTAAAATGACCATCTAGTCCCACTGCTTGACCAATTCAGGGCTGACCTGAGGGTAAAGCATGTTGTTACAGACTTTGTCCAAATGTCTGTCAAGCACAAACAGGCCTGGGGCATCAACCACCCCTCTAAGAAGCCTGTTCCAGTGTTTGGTGAGCCTCTCAGTATAGGAAGGCTTCCTGCTGTCCAGCCTAAACCTTCCCTGGTGCACCTTTGAGCCATTGCCACATGTCCTGTCACGGGACACCAGGGAGAAGAGATTGGTACCTCCCTCTCTGCTTTCCCTGCAACAGAGAGAAATGAGGTCACCCTCAAAATTGTTAGTGTTTTTCTGGTGTTTGGCCTAGCAAACATGCTAGTGCAAAGAATCTGCCACAATCTTTTCTTACTAAGGATCTTCAAAAAGCATTCTATTGTGTTTTGGGAGTTTTCAATAAAAGGATTTCAAGTAAGGGAATGTAAACAGAATTTATCATGGAATGATAGCACCAAAGGGAATAGCTGTGAACAGACTGGAAGAAAATTTATGTATGTGACATTGTCTGCGCACAACTGGCGCATATTGTAATAATCATTATTTGAATTATTCTTTTCCTTTCTACTCGACAGGCCTATCCATTATGAAAATTGTTATTGTTTCAATGAGAATACAAGTTGTTCTGAGTTTTTGGAAGCAGATTATAACTATTGTTGCCAGTTCCTAAAATGCCTATTGGGCATTGCTATTTTATTCAGTAAATAAAGAGTTTAAAACAATAATTGTTATTTGTTAGAATGAACATACTTGAATCAGTTCTTGTCCCTATAGTGCAAGGCCTTTCCGTCAGCATTTTCTGTTTCTAACTGCTACCAACATTTGCCAGCTGAAAATGCTTTAGCAGTTAGGATATGAAAATGAGAGAGGTCATAAATTAGTAATGAAGGAATATTTCATAGAAATCATAAAAAACATAGAATGGTTTGAGTTGGTAGGGACTTTAGAGATGATTTAGTCCCAGCCCCCTGGCATGGGCAGGGACATTGTCCACTAGACCAGGTTGCTAAAAGCACCAGAAGTAGTTTATTTTGAACTACTATTATTTTTGCCATCTGTAAGGAACAAATGTGGGATTTGTAACATCCAAAACCACCAGTACTGAAATTAAATACCAGACTCTTTAAAGTAGGCCAGGCTGCTCTGCAGCTGAGGCATACTGAGTTGCTGGTAATGGATACTACTGAAGACAGTATTGTAGGTGGTATCAGCTGTTTCAACTCTAGATTATGTCCTGTGTGTACCCAGCTCTCCTTGATGTTGGTGGGAACTAGATAGCATAATGTCTTTGAGCATTTTGGTTCTTAGGGCTTTCCACTTGAGCCAGAAAGCCATCTGGGCAGAGCTCTTGCCGTGGTCTAAGGAAGCTTCTCACACAGGAAGTGAGACTTGCCAGACCTTTGAAGTCTTTTTGTTTTTAAAGACAGCAAAACATTTCTTCTGTGAAGTCATTCAAGGGGGCTTCTGCCTTCATCTTCGCTCTTCTCTTCTCTTCTCTTCTCTTCTCTTCTCTTCTCTTCTCTTCTCTTCTCTTCTCTCTTCTCATTTTCTTTCCTTTTATTTTATTTTATTTTTTCTTTCTTTCATGAAAAAGTGAGCCATTCCAACAGAATTAAAGGAAATTAATTGCACATGGTATTAAGCTGGAGGAGGCCAGCTCAAAGAATTTTCATTTTCAGTTTAAAGAAATCAACCTTTCAATCACTGTAGCTGGAACTCACTGCACTTGAAGTTTGGTTTCATAACTGTCTGATAATGCTCAATCTGAAAATTGAAGAAGAGGGAACAAAGAAGAGGGAAACAGAGTTTTCTCGGTGGTATTTAGTGAAGTGAGAGGCACAAACTGAAACACATGAAATTCCAATTAAATGTAAAAAATTTGGTCAAACACTGTCACAGGTTGCCCAGAGAGGCTGTGGAGTCCCTCTCCTTGGACATATTCCAAACCTAACTAGCCATGGTCCAGGGCAACCTGCTGTAGTTATCCTGGCCATGAGGAGGGGCCTTGGACTAGGTGATCTCCAGAGGTGCCTGACAAACTCAGCCATTCTGTGACTCAGCCTGCTGTGGAATACTTTTGAAATCCAACCCGGGATTAACCACAGTTAACTTTCTTTTGTATGTGTGCCACTATTTTTTCTCACTTTTCTTTCCTCCTGCAAGTGGGAGCAAGACACCTGTGCTTAGCATGAAATGAAATGAATCTTAGGGATGCAAAATAGATTTCTGGTCACTCATGGAAAATCTTCTAGGAGGAGGACAGAGCAAATGTCATTCTGCAGACCCCTGTTTTGGATGTAATGAATCTGTGCATGACAATAAGTATTTTACTATATTTATAGCTGTCAGGCTATAACCAATTCTAAGGTACATTTTAAGAAAAGAACACCATCTCAAATATACCCATATGCATATGGACACGATTTTTTACCTATTCACACTCATAGAGATCTAGTTCATAAATGTTCCTTTTATCTAGCTAAAGAACAGTGGAACACTGTTTGTCAAGAACAGGGATAACACCTTCCAACATGTACAACCACTGCTCAGACCACAATATTTTCTTGCAAGTGTGTACTGCAACTTGCCTTGCATTTTTTGTTTTGTTTTTTGAGGCTTAGAGGTTGTTTGCTTTAGGAGTGATTTTCACATCCTGTATTTTTGGTGCAAATGTTTTCCATAGTCTTTTTAAAATGTCTTGTCTTGTACTGAATATATAAAAAGTTTCTTTTTGCCTCAGTATGTTTTATTAGTTACCAGTTAAGCACACCCACAACAACAAAACCAAAAAATACAGTTTGTCATTAAGCAACTTTGAGACAAAAATGTGAAAATTAATGTATTTATCAATTTCTTTTAAAATAAGACTTCAACAGTATTTCTAAGTCAACAGTTTTCCTCCATGTACTTTGAAGTCAAAAAACTGTAGCTGTTAAAAATGGAAGCATCATAAAATCATAATAGGAAAAATGTTTTTCATAGGGAAAAGGTTATTCAAAGTTTTTCAAATCAACTGGATGAAAGCAAGCAGCCAGGGATTTATAGTCTGGTATCACAATTCTATCTGCTGGGTTTTCACTACTAAAAATAGGATATGTGTATTTTATAAGTTGCATTTAATTCCAGTGCACCATATCACTCTTAGAGCTTCACACAGATTGCACTGAAGCAGGAACTGGGATAGAATATGTCAGGAAAATATCAGGGGAAATTCATTCCTTTGTTGTTATTGGTATCAGCTGCTGGCAGTGTGAAATCCTCAGGGGAAGATGTACCCTCAAGGTCTCATGCTGTATTATTATACACAACATACAGGTACATTAGTTACACTGTCTTTCTTCCACACACACCGTGTGGTATTCGAATACCAATTAGCATTCTACATTAAACAGGGAGCATCCTGGGGCTGCCTGTATTTAATTATTTTAGTGTGCCATTCTGTCTGATTATATGTCTAGCTGTTCAATTTACCTTGTGACATATTCTGTATGAAATGGTTTAGTGAAGGTGATCTTCAAATTAAACACCATCCCTGTGGGTAGCAGTGCTGTGATGTGGATGACAGAAGCAGACATCATCATCTCCTACATGACCCTCCTCTTTCAGCAGCCATGCTTCTGAGTACTTACACTCTCCCTCTGTCATTTCTGTTTGTCTCTGCTCAAGTCTCCTAGCTGAGTATTTGCTCATTTGGAGTCTTCTGGTTTTACTTTTCCTGCTTTTGAAACCCAAGTTGCATGTAGCAATGGAGACTTGTACTGATGCACCATGGCCAGTACCTCTCTTTGGAAAATCAGTTTAGTACCTCTAAATCTTCATCACAGGCTTCTGATTTGGGATGATCAAATTCATTACAGATAGTCTGGGTTACAGCAACCTCTGGTCTTGCCTTGTGCTTGGGGGTGTAGAACCTGTGACACACCACAAGTATGTCAGAGCTACTGCTGCAGGTGGGCATGTGGAGAAAATAACACTGAGAAAGGAAACGAGGAAGGGTTTATGGAACAGAACCACAGAGAGGCTGAATTATGCTGCTCTTGCTTAGAAGAAAGAAATCTTTAATTAGAGATGATCTCCACATTAATCTAATAAATGCATTTCCCTAATGAACCTTTGCATGTAGCTTGAAAAAATCCTGAACAGACAGCAGGGGAAATGACAGTGCTGAGTAGCACCTCTGAAAAATGGTCCTCAAGGGCATGTCTCCATCAATGTCAGACTTACTGAGTCTCTGCTCAGAACGAGCTGGACTCAGTGCAGCTGCATCCTGGGCAACAGCATCAGCAACCCATGCTGTGGGGAGGATGAAGGGGATTAGTGAGGATGGGTCCATGTTGGCCTCCCCTGAGCCACCCAGACTCACCTCTGATGCCTTCCCATCAGAACATTTCTCCAGTTCATCCAAATCTGTGGGAACATTATAATACTAACAAAACTTGCCTTAGTCACTTTCTGCCACCTTTCTGAAATTAGCCATCCTATTCTTTCCCTAGCAGGCTGATCATACAGCTAGGGAGCCCAAAGTCACGAATTTCAAAGCTTGAGAACATCAGGATGTGCATCCTATATTCCATGGGAAATGCAACCAGAAATATCATTGTCTAGATCCCATATTTCTGAGGGAATTCCTAATGCCTGTTAAACAATTTTTAGTTTAGAGTGAAACACCTATTGCAAGGAGAAATATTTTTATTTCTTTTAAAAATACTATTATAGAATATCATTACCATAATAGAAAATAGTTTTTTATTCCCTTATCCTCTCCATCACTCACACCTACACACAGAGTTTAGAAAGAATGTTTTTTTACATTCTTAAATGTGTTTGTAGCAGGAGAATTATCTTCCCAGCCTATCCCCAAAGGAGGCAGCCATAAATCTCAATACTTGTCCTCTGTGGTATAAATCTGATGGTTTATACCGATTCTGTCCTGAAGGTAATATTGAAGCTCCTCTCAATGAGGCAGATGTGGGACATGCAGCAATTTTTCAGGATTGAATATATGGCTTAAGAAAGTGGATTCTGGCAGACTGGGAACTGGGTGTGCACTCAGGTCCACTGTTTTCTTCTGACAAAACCTCTCCTTTGCAGCCAAAGCAGACAATGAACAAACCAAGCACTCATGACATAGGGAGTAATGCTGCTGTGGCATACTCTTCTGTTGGAAACCTAAAGATTTCGTGGTTAAAGCTGAGATAAGGATGTCATGTCTTTAGTCAGCACTGTTGTAAAAGAATGAAGCACTGAGAAGTGTCCACAGACTAATCTTGACAAAGTAATTTTTGGTTTCCATTTCTTACAAAAGCAAAATCCCTATTACTTAAAAATTGCCAATATCATCAAAACTTACATTTTTTCCCTACCATATCATCCCCTGGTGTTTTATTCACTTTTAACTTTTAGCATTTTTCCACAAAAGTGCATTTTTTCATGGTAATTAAAAGAATCCTAATGGCTCTTTGGTGAAGGTTTTGGATAAAAATTATATAAAAGATAATAATGATAATGATAATAATAAATTTCACAAAATAAACTAGACTCTCTTTAATTTTTTGCAAAACATAAATGCTTTCAAATCTTTTCCCAAAATATTTTTCATACTTTGGCCTATTTTACTGAGGATAGTCAGCTCTGTGTCAACATATCACTTAATTCAGGTTAAACCATTCACAGAGATTTGTAATTTCTCCTTTTTTGTACACCAGTAGAAAACAGGGATACAAATAGCTATAGGGAATACAGTATAGCTACAAATACTTGTTGGCAGCTGCTTGAGATAGCTCTGGCCAGATACACAAAGCCTTCTTTAGCTGATAGCAGGTACTTGTCCTATCAAGATTCATTTGGGGATCAGGCAATTCACCCTGAGCTTTGCCTCAGTCCAAAACTTCTGGCAATGTTTCTCACTAAACCTGGAACATTACTAAAAAATTAGGCTGCATTGAGCAGTTTCTGTCATTAATTTCTCATTTGCAGTCTTCCTTCTGCTCCTTTGCCCACAGTCTGTCTATATTTGTTTCTATTTCTGAGCCCTTTTCTGCATGTTCTCCATGGAAACACAAGTTCAATATTATTTTAGTTGAACACAAAATCCCAGTATAGTTCCAGCACACTTGAAACTGGGACTCTGCATCCCTGGCTATGTAAGCTGAACTAGAACTGAGAGCCGCAAGCAAAGTAATTCAGCAAAGAGCTCTGAGATTTGAGCAAGACACAAAGTCCTGTTTCACCTTTTTGACTTTAAGCATTTCTATCACCCTCAGTGCTTTCCCCATCTTGCCAGGGCATTTATATTTTAGAGGTTTTCCCACAGAGTTATTTACTGGGTAATGTCTTCACTGAGAACATTTAACTTTAAGTCATAAATGGCAACTTGTTATTTTTATTATTCTATAAAAGCCTTTTGTCCACTTTGTTTAGCATCACAAGCCTTTGCCTACAGTGAATTCCACTAGCACTACAACCAAAGTATCACAGCCAACAACTCACATTATACATGAGCCTTGGATAAGGCTATGGACTAAGCCATGCAAAGAATCAGTGAGTGGTGTTCTTTCCTCCTTTGCTTGCCAGCATTATTTAAAAGTAATGCCAGAGCATTTTTCACTTAAACCCTATAAATATAGCTCTTTGAACATGTTCTGTTGCTGATTTAAAATTTAAACATTTAATTTAGCTTCCCATTAAAACAAAATCTCACAGGCTCCTCTGAAATGTAACATGCTCTGAGGCAGCTTTCCATTGTGAGGGAGAATCACAGCTAAATGAGATTTTTTTTTCCCTCCTAAATTGAGATTTGGAAATTATATTAAATGGCATTGTTTATTGTAGTGAATAAGAAAGAGCACTAAAAGGACGGTTCTGCATTCAATATAGTCTGGCAATTTCTGTTTTAAAGGCTTTATTTTCTGAATCACTGAAATGAAATACAGGATTGCTACTGATTGAAAAATGAGTAGTACCATGCTCTAAGAGCCCATCTCAGACCCTACTGAAACCACTGGAAAGCTTTGGGCAGCAGCCTTGTAAAGAGAGACGTGCCTCCTCTGGATCTTGTGGAAATACACCTGGAGAAGGGCACTGAAAACCACAGGCAAAGTCTGCGAAGGGAATGAAGGTCTGCTCATCTCCAAATAGTGCAGGAGGAGCCAGGCAAGTAGGAAATTTGGATGAAGGCCATAAGGCAAAACAATGATCTCTGCCAGGTTTTCCTTCCTCCTGTGGTGTGCTCTTGTTGCCTTTTCCAGAGAGCTTTTGTTCACCTTCATGAAATATAAATAAACTCCATTGAATAGACTGAGTTGGTTTTGTACTGCAACAATTCCAAATCCTGCATCTCTTTTTTTTCCTTTTGAAACAGAGCCATCACAACTTGAACCCCACAACCTTAAAGTGAAAATAGGAATTTCTTAGATATAGAAGTTTCCTTTCCAAAATGGGTGTTCACTCATGGCTGATATTATTTGCCTAATTTCCCTACTCCCAGAACAACTTAAACATCCATCACTGTGCCAAGATACAGCGAATGAGCAACTGCTTATGCTTTAATGGGTACAAATGAAATTAAAAACCTACATGCTGCATCTTGTTTCAAATCTTATCATGAGCAGAGACCATGTCTTTCTATATTGGGAGCCTTTCCACCAACTTTTATCCAGCTCCTAGTGAATTTGAAATTGCAGTGGTAGCAATGCAAGAAATAAATTGTGAAGGAAAACCACTATTTGAAATAAGAACATGAGACTGTACAACTTATCAAATAGGTCACTGTTTTCTTTAGTGTGTAGCTCTTCAGCAAGTACTGGTAAATGATGAAGCCACGTATCTCTATGTTTTATGTTGAAAATAATTTAGGATTTAGTACATTTCTGCTGTATCTAGGATCTTATTTTCAGAGTTACAATAATTCCAGAATGGAATTTGTTGAGATGAATTCAACCTGATTGGAGACATCAGCTACCATTTCTCACAGAAATGCTTCTTCTCTCTGTCCTTCAAGAAAAGTTCTGGGAATTATGAAAAAAAATCCTTGATTTTTTTAAAATAATTGTAGAATTGTACGGCAAGTAATTTTTGCAGCCCTGTTTTGCAGCTTTCGCCTGGAGAAATTGTGGAAAGCCTTTTGACAACACTCCCCACAGAAATGGGTCAGGAAAATGATCACAGTGACAGCAGTGGGAAAGCTCATCCACCCCAAAATGAATGGAAAACATTCACTGCAAAACAGAAAGGCCCAACTTGGTTTCAAACTCAGCTGTAGGTTCAAGAACTCCTACATTTAACTGCTCCCACACAATAGCTGTAAAGAAAAATATGACGATTTTTCCATTTGTAATTGGCACAATGAGTTCAGAATCTTTTGGCAATTGCCAGGTTTTTCAGTTGAACCAGTGGCACAGACATACCTGCTCAGGTACCTGAGAAGCTGAGCTCAATGCTAAATTTGCTTTGCACTGTTTGATTTAGAGGTCAAATTATTTTTGTCTCTGAGTAAAGCAGGAGAGGGAGGAGTGGGGAGGAGAATTGGTGGTAGAGACCTTTGTGTTTTACAGTATTTTCTTCTAATACAGACCAGGTTGGTGGTTACAGGAGCATGAAGTCTTGAGAATTTCTGCTTTACATGTGTAATACTGAATAAATTGCTCAGATGGACTAAAAGCATACAAATGTTTACAAATATTTACGTAGATCTGGTGTGTAAAACTTAACGTGTTTAATCCCAAATATTTTGGAGAACACCACAGCTGTCATTAGCAGTGACATTTCTATTAATGCAAAATAATATGTAATTACCCTGTCAAATCTAACCTGCTCATCCTCATGTACTGTTTTCTTCTGCCAAAGGGCTAAAAACTAAATGATAGCTCCCCTGTGTTCCAGAGCTGGAAGCACACTGTGTTTTTAAACAGCCATCCATCGCAAACCTGGCGAATCCCACTGCTCAAATTAACAGAGCACATGACTCTCCGCCTTGAATATAAGCACCCAGTGGAGGAAGCCCTCATTTGAGAGCCAGTCAAATTCTCAGCCTCATTTGAGAGCCAGTCATGGGCTGAGAAATCCCCTGGGCTCGGGGTCGCCTGCGTGACTCCCCGCCGGGGTCACATGCAGGCGGCGGCACGGGGCGATGGGCACACCTTTCCCCCTGCCCCCAGCAGCTGTCATGGGAATGATCAGCTGCCTATTACATGCATGCATGCACTTCCCTGCCTCAGAGCACACAGCCGTAATACGCTCTGCTCACAGGGAAAAATTTATATCCCTACTTTGGCGCACAAGGGCAGTACCCCCTTGCCAGGCAGCCCCTGCGACCGCCAGGCAATTAATTCAGTAATTTTCCCTGCTTTGTTGAGGGCAGTGCAGGCGGGGGTGGGTGGGGGAAGGACAAAATCTGTACCATCAGTAGCAAATTTATTGCAGGATGAATTAAGCATAACCAGCCCTCAGGGATTACCATGTTCGCATGAGCATCAAAAAACCAGGGTCCACCAGGCTCCCTAGTCATCCAAAGCAGTGGAGAAAAGCATTTTCTTCACAAGCTACTTCTTCAGAGCAGCAAAATGTCTCATATCTCTCTTCTTTTTTTATCCCCTATGACCTCCTTAGCAGTAATCATGCCATATAAAGAGGAGAGGGTGTTTTAGGCGTGGTGTGTTTTTTATGAAGTAGAGCTGTTAGGAGGACACAGTGTGCACAGAGTCTCCCAGTAATGAATTACAACTGAGGAAAAAATGGTTTGAATGGGAGGTGATTTAGAAAGCAGCAAAAGCAGAATATTCCTTTCCTCTGTGAACGGAGATATCCTGGGGGCCTGCTAATCTCTGAAAAAAAAAAGCCTTTTTACAAAGCACTGCTGCATAACTTCAATTGAAAACAGAGATAAGTGTACAGTAACACAGACCTGCCTTCCAAAGGACATGGCCTGAACACAAAAAGAGGAGATCAAAGAAATCAGCTGGGCATCTCCAGTGGCAGCCACAGAGCCTGCCAGGTATCTGCTGCCATGAAGTATACTGGATGCTGACCATACATCATTGATTAAGGCCCATAAACTATCTTTAGTGTAGGAAATTGAGCAGAACATGTTTAAACTGCAAAACCAGATGATATTAATGCTACTACAAGCTCTGTTTGCACAGGCTAAGTATTTTGGTTTTTTTTTTTCTTTTTTTTGAAAGCAGAGTCATCTTGTTGGCCTTTTAAGTATGTACATGACACTGGCAGTAGAACTTTGACCTTTTCAGTGATGGATAATCATTTGATTTACCATCCTATGTTCACCATTTTATTTAAATTGTTTATTTAAACACCAGCCTGAGCACTGTCCATTATCAATTGATGACCTTCTCTTTACATATGTAGCTTAAAATCAAATAAATCTTCCTGAGTCCTGCTCATCTATTTCTATTGACTTCAGAAGAATGCTAATAATTTACCTTATCTGAGAGCTGTTTTCCATGTCATTCTCTAGCTCCAAAAAGCTGTGAGGCAAAGACAAAGCAAAATCTTATCAGTTCTATTCTTTGTCCTCACAGTTAATTTCCACAAGAGTGCACATAGCATTGGTACAACCTGCTTTTCCAGGGAAAATTAGAGAAATATGTGCATGTTACATGACAATTGCTAAAGATGTGAAGTGCAGCTTTAAATGCTGTTTAAGATCATATCATGTTTGTTTTTGGAGACGAAGTGTATAAATTATTGAGTGCCTGACTATTTTTGCACACACTTTTCTTAATGATTGAAATCCCAGTTCTGAAGATTACAGTGATTGTCAAGATCTCTGAGTTAGCAAAACATTATACTCCTCCACTGAAAGGACTCAGATCTGATGAGAAAGGAAAATTTGTGATCTTGGCTTCCCTCGATCTTTTGCTGTTAGTCCAGAGCCAGAAGAATGAGCAGAGAAGCAATCTTGGAGCCCAGAGAAACATGTGGTTTCTGTCTACCACAATAAGTGACAGACCACTCATGGCCTGTTCTTATCACCTTTAAAATTTGAAGGCTTTGACTTTGGTTCAAATGAATCTGGATTTGTAGGAGAGTTTTATTCCTCCCCCCCCCACCCCCCAGTTTCTCAAAAGTAGTTGGCAAATTCTACTGTTGCAGCAAAGCAATATGGGCCCACATGTTTTGGGGTCAGATCTTGGATCCAGGAACTAAGCCAGGTGTTTGGAGTTATCATTTGTATAACAGGCACTGCTGATGTGTGTGGTGAATTTTGATAAAACCTCAGTGCTGTTGAGTTTTTTCCCTAGGAACCAAGTAGAGTTTTTGCTTATGGGGCACCAGGAGGTTCTGGCCAGTTGCAGATTTCTTTGAGCCCCCCAGCTCTGTGTACCATTTCCAGGGCAGGACACTCTCAAAGGGATCAATAGTCAGAGCTATAATTGACCAGCCCACTCTTAGTGAGTCCCTAGTTCACATCTTCTTGGTCTGCAGAATCTGGGGATTCTGGCAAATCCAGTCTGCTGCAATGTCCCTCTGCCCAGGTGGGAATGGACAAAAAGCAAGAAAAGAAGATTTTGGAGATCAATTCCAGCCAGGGTTTCTTGGTGCTCCCAGCACTCTTGTGTTCTGACTCAGAGAAAGTAAGCCAAGCAAACCCACAAACCCTCCCAAAGCATTCTGAGGAGGGGCAATATTTCAGCATCCACAACCTCTCTTTCGATGCATGGTGATCTTTAAGGAGATAAATAATAGACAGACCATGGCTGTTTCTTGCTTGGTTTCCTAATTTTGCCCTCTCATGTATAGGGGCAAAGACATTAGCACAGCATAACATTTCAGTTCCTGTTCCTGGTCTTGAAGAAATCACAGGTTCCCTTGAAGGAGTTATTTCTATAGAATAGAAACAGATGAAGACCAAGTGCTTGATGTCAAGGCACAGAAAAACTTCAAATATATGCAACCAAAACTCAGTCTGTATTCAGCAAATGCACTGGAAAATATTGATACTAATATTAACAATTATTTTGAAGGCTGCTCAGCAGGAGAAAAACCCCATGACTTTCTAGTTTTGTTTGTTTTTTTCTTTTTTTTTCAAGACCTATTTTACATGTGGAGAAAGATATATGCCAGTTGTATTATATTTAAAAAGATCCTTACCTAGCCTCAACCCTAAACAGCCTCACAAGGCTACATATATTTAGAGACGTATTGACTACATTTATACAGACTTCTAAATTCTGCCAATGTGTCTGAACAAAATATTTTAAGCAGTTTCCAAGTTTGGGTCCAGAGCTGCAGGTTTGAGGTCCCATGAATTTATACCAGGCTGTAAAATGTAATTTCGGGCTTTGAGTCTGCGATATCAAAAAAGTAACTTATTAGGGAATTTTCACCTGGACTTACAATATGGTTTTGAAGTTGTCTATCTCTACTTTTCCTCATTTCTAAAATTTTGAAAAGAAAAAAGGAAAAAAAAAGGAGATTATCGTTTACAGTGGAATTTGGGAAGATTTGACCCCAGACGACCTTTGCCAGGAACTGTTAAAGAGCAAACAGGGCAGAAAGGCAGAAATGGTTTGTTACACAAAAATGGTGACTCTGTGCTAAGCTTCATAGATTGGAAGGAGCATTTTGAAAGTCCGGGCAAAAATGTGACAAGAAGCCAGTTTAAATACGAGCACATAGGTGTGATGTGTTCTGAGGGCCAGGTGCGACTTGGGAGCCTGGCAGCTTTGTGCATGTTGTAACTTTGACATCAAGGATGAAGAGAGACAGGCTAACAAAGATTACTGATAATTAAGTCATGAAAAGGTATGGCTCACAGTGTCATTGCTTTTGTGAGACACGGCGAGCAAATGCACTAGGAAGGGTTACTTGTGTAAAAGGCAAGTGCATTGTGTGTGGCATAGCCACGAGCAGTTTACAAATGCACTTATTTTGTCTTTGTACATCTCTACTTGTAAGCATTTACCTTGTAATAACCAGCTCTGAATAATGCTCCATCCTCCTGCTTTTGTGTAGGAGGAAGAGGTTAAAAGACAGAAAACAATAACCAGCTTTCTCCTCTTTTTCTGCAGTTGGTGGCTGCTGTTATAATTTGCTGAAGAGATTTTAAGCACAAACACAGCCTTCAGGATCATGAAGAAAAATAGTCTTGTGTGAAAGTGTATGTGCCAGGCATCAAATTTTAAAACCCAGATCCTTTGTCTATAACCAGGCCAAGTGGTTCTGATATTAGCAGGGCTCCACAGGCAGAAAACCAGTGCAAATTCAGCTTTACAAATCCTCATTTTCTTTGCCAGTTAAAGAAAAATGATTTATTACCAACCTTTGTTACTTCCCTGAAAAAAATCCCTGATGGGATAAGGGCATGAGAAGTTGAAGAGGATGTTCAACCCCACATCTTAGAGGAACATCTGTTTCTCATGGTTATATTTCCCACATAAAACATTATAAAAATTTTTTACTGTGTGTATGCATGTGTCCAGTGTGTGCATTCTCACTTTCACTCCTAGTCACCCTCCTTTGCTCATCTGTGTTCAAATAGACTCTTACATCAGGGTGGGGGGCGGGGGGGGGAGTTGTCTTGCTTAGCCATTGGCTTGAACAAGTTAGGTGCCAGACTTAAGATAGCTGTTTAGCCTCTCTTTGCAATCAGTGGACCAAAAATAATTGCCTAGAAGATGGCGGAGGAATTGTACTCTGCAGGTGATTTCACACTGACTGCAGAGGGAGCTTAGACAACCTGCAATGTACGTGGCAGTCAGTGAAAGACAGCAAAGTTCTGCTCAGAGAGGCCTGGCTGGTATTCTGGTTTTACATACAAATAATGCAGAGCATACAGACTAAGGGAGCTGTTTGCTGCATCTCTTCTCTGTGCATGGAGCATGGCTTCAAAAAATAACAAAAATTTACTCTGAATATTTTAAAATATTTGACCATAGTAGACATCATTTTTGATGTCTACAGAGGCAAAAAATCCTGCTTTAAATCATGAAAAGCTCTTTAAAACTGAACACATAAGAAAATATAATTCATTTTAATAAAAAACTGCAGTGATTTTATTATAGGAAATAGTCCAAAGTCCAGAATGTTGGAGTGAGACTAAGAATGTACACCTCTACCACTACATATAATTTGCAGTGCTTTTTGAGTATATATTACACCTCCATAAATCAACATAGCATTACACATATATATGAAACTACAAATGCATATCCATATGCAAACAGTTGATTGATCAAGCAGTATGCTCATCATGAGGAAACAGGTTCCAGGTCACTATGTGGTACATTTCTAACAGGTCTGTGTTGAGGAACTAACACAGAGCTGTAAAATACCAAGACGTTTGTCTTTTGTCCTGCTTTGTGTATCCCATGCGAGGCTGCCGGACCCTTTGCAGTGGGACCACATTTGGGTCCAGGCAGTGGGATCAGAAATGTGCTTCTTTGGTTGGGCTGGGTCACTCAGGCACCCCTGGGTAAACACCCCCAGGTGTGCAGAAGAGGGCTCTAAGGTCTGCTCTCAGTGCTGCAGGTTGGAGTGGGTCTGTGGTGCAGAGCACACGCTTTAAGTTTTGGTGTGAGCGTGTGCACCCAGGAGACAGACCCCAACAACCCAGTGTACTCAATATAACTGTGTGTACTGGGCTTCTCTTGGCAGGCTGCTTTTTCATGCTTCAGGAATTCCTGTTCTTTATACATTCCATTCCATTTTACATGATCTTGAATTCCTTTTTGGCCATCTTCTTGTTTTTGTAATGCAAAGCAATGTCGGGTGACTGTATGTTTCACATCACTAAGTATATTTCATTTGACACTTCTTTTTCTCTGCAGTTCCTTAGATGCCTTAACATGTTGCTTTCTCCCTCCTGGTGTTCTCTGCTTAATGCCCTTTTCTGCTCCTTCCTGAAGCTTCCTTAATTGATGCATTTGGCTATTTGTTGCATTAAAAAAAAAGACCTTTGACTTACCAGTTTTAAGCACTTCCATTGTCTCATGTTGTCAGTTTTTGTCCACCGCTTTCTTTCCTCAGAGATAAAGGGAGTGAAATTAAAATGTGTCTCTTTTCCAGAAACTAATGTGATTTCCTTAAGCATGGCTATTCTGCATAAACTTTCTCAGGGGTCACCACCAGCTTCAAAGGATTTTTTAATAAGCACAGGAAAAAAAATTCCTGTCTGGGTTCAGTTCCTGTCATGTTGGAAAAAGATGTGACCAGTGTTGGATTCATGCAGCAATATTTGCTTTTAGATTAAAGATGTGTTTGGATTGGAAGTAATTTCTCTTCAACCCATGAATAGTGGGAAACAAACACCACTGTTACTGTGAGCTATTTGGAAGAGCTCTGAATTTTAGCAAAGTCTAGGGAAAAAAGTACTCAATTAATGACTCTTCCAAACTTACTAATAATCAGCATTATTCATAATAAATGTTAATCCATTTAAAAAAACGGCAATGGTTTCCTCAAGCATCTGGAGGATGGCTCCCCCAGACAGATTGCAGTGGAGGGGCAGCAGATGGAAACTGGAGCCTGAGCCTGCTCTCAACCTACAAGCTTGAGATGCAGACAAGCAGTGGGAGTTTGCCCAAAATTGTGAATAGCCATGGCCAAAATTCCTAGACAGGATTGCTTGTGCCTGGTGGGGACTCCACAGGCATGTGTCCCCAGCCCCAGCAAGGAGCCCTATGGGGATGGGGAAGAGGACACAGGGGAACAAAGACAGTGCTGCAGCAAACTCAGCATTTTCATTTCCCTCAGCTGGTTTAAAGGAGGGAATATAGAAAACCCACAAAACCCAAACAAGCCCACCCTCATTCTACTGAGCGTGTGCGCTGCTGTGGGTGGGCTGCTCCAGCATGGATGGGATGGAGCAGATTTGCCCCCAACCCCAGTGAATTCTTCATCACAAGATGCAGCTACAAAACTGCCTGTGAGGCAGGATTCAGCCCTGGAACACGCAGAGGCTGGGGTTGGCTGGCCACTGCAAGGCTGGGGGCAAGCAGGTTTTGGGGAGCCCCAGTTTCAGTCCAGGCTGGGATGGGCTGCAGCTGCATCCCAGGGGAAGGCTGCAGGTCAGTCAGGGAGAGCTGGGCCTGGGCACTGCTCCTCTCTCCTGGAGATGTTCAGACTTGTAGCACACCCTTGAGACAACAACCAGGCCAGGTTTTCCTCTGCAGCTGGCCCTAGAGAGCTGCAGAGATGGACTGAATTCCTGCATGGATTTCATGCCTGTAGGCACTGCATTCCTGCATGGGCTGCATGCCTGCAGGGACTGCACCCCCTGCATGGGCAAACCTGGGCTGGGGGATGCTGAGAATGCCCTATGACATCCTGCAAGTACAGGGGCTGGGATTGCAAACAAAGGACAGCACTGTGACAGCAGGAGTTCTTCCTGGGTGGGTTTGGCAGCTTTGCTGTCTGTGCTTGTGCTTTTTCCTTCTACCCTATTGTTTACCGTTGTGTTTTCTTTAATATAATCCTCACCTTTCTGTTTCATGGGGCAATGAAGCCATCAGGCCGAGAGCTGGTGCAGATGAGTGTACCCAGTACCCAGAGGGACTGCACACAGGAAAAATTCCCAAATTCCTGCTCCCATGGCTGCTTTAGTTTGCAGAAGTCCCCTGCAAAATCTGAGAGTGCTTTGGGAAAAATCAGAAACAAATTTTAAACCACAAGTTTTGCTCCTCAGTTCTAATTGTACCCAGATATCTATTTTAAGTCTTTCTGAACGAAAATCCCTTATGGGTCAGTTTTCTTTACTTAGTCCTTAAGGGACTCAAAGATTTCTGTCTAAGTTCTTAGACAGGACTCAGTACCTTATTCTGTCTGTTTCTAAGATATCTTTCTGATTGTCTTTGTAGATCAACGTAATTTAAGCAGCTTTTGGTAATGATATGTCAATACTAGATTATTTTGCTTATAACATGAAATAGGAATATCCTGTCCATATGTATGATACTGGGAGATCTTCAATTTGCTTGACTGTTGGGACTGCACTTCTGTTACTGTGATTTTGTGGTGTTTAAGGAAAAGAATAAACTCCATTTTCCCACTTTAACGATAAGAAAAGGAAAGCTGTGTTCATATGTCAATAGTGACATTATATTCAAGTACTTCAGATGCAGAAAAGATGGCTCTGGAATATGTTTGTATGATCTCATATGGATTGCTTGAAAACATTAATACCCTGCATTTAAAAACATACACCTAAACTGCAGTGTGAAATCTTCCTCTAGAAAACTATAAGGCACTTTTTACATGTTTAGGTTAGATTTCTAATCTCATTTCCAGGTTTCTCTAACATCTATACTGATCACATGTCACTTACAAAGTCCATTTATATTTTAATTTCATGTCTGCATATCAAATGTATAAAGTACAGATGGACTCAGCACAACATTTTCTACGAAAGGCATAGGGAACTATTAGCCTATAAGAAATACATCTGGCTTTGTTGTAGCAGAACATTTTCAAAGACAGAGAAATTTCTGTGATAATTAAGTTTGAGACTCAGAGGAGGATAGAATTCCTGCTGGAGAATTAGACCTTGCTCAAAGACTGGGATCACGGTGAGAGGGCTTTTTTATGGCTAATAATCTATTTTATATTACTAAAATGTTTAAGAAAAGGTGCAGGCAATTATTTGCAGCTGTTACTTGGTGACTCTGTCCAGGTATTAGACAATCTCTTACACACCAGTTTAGGAATCTGTCATATTTTTGCATACAGTCAACTGAGTCCTGAGCAGATGAACATGCTAAGCTCTCTGCCCTGGCACTTCCGTACAAAAGGCTTTTAAATTAAAGTAAAAAAGTCATTTCAACAGTTAGGTTATGTTTTCCCTTGAGGTTTCTAACACTGTTCACTTTCATTGCCAAGGATGTTCCCTCCTTCATGGTAAAAGCTCTTTTTTTTTTTATCCTTGCAGCCCTTGTTAGATTGAATAAGTCAAGGTGCTGCTGCCTTTGTGTCGCTGAAGGGCCCGATCCCACAGCGCCCGGCTGCGAGAGGCGCTCGGAGAGCTGGGGGTGGAGGGGGGCACAGGTAAAATGAGAGAGAACTAAATGGAAAAGACAAGTGGTTTATCTGTCTGCAGCTTGCTCATTGTCACCTACAGCTTCCTCTTAGTGAATGGATGGCTTTCCTTTTAAAGCAACAAAGGCTTCTCTGGAAAAATTCAAATACTTGCTCGGTTTTACTCACTAATTTAGTATGCAAGAAATGTTAGTTTCTTCTCTCAAACACCAGCAGACAGATGGCAGAAAAAATATAGTAGACTCTGGACTCCCACTGAAAGCTGACCTAGTCTCACCCCTGGCTTTATTGTTTTTCTTTCATAATTAGCTTTTGCTCAGCTTTGTCATTTTCATAAGCCTTGATATTCTTCAATTAACAAAACAGAACAAGAACAACAAGAGCTTAGGCAGCTCATGAGGTCACTTCTTGCAGGGGCTGGATTATGGCACCAAAAGAAGCCTGAAAAGCATGTATTGATCCAGTCTGACAGTTCCTGCCACATTAAGCCTCACCACAGCTGTGATATAAAGGCGCTTAGAGCTGTTATCATAAATACCATCCACTATCTTTAAAGATCATCAAAATTGCTTCACATTGTATAAGAGTTATTGTCATATAATTTGTTCAATGCATTTTAACAGCATAAATTGGTTTAGCATTTTAATACTAGCTTAAAGGTCAAATGCAGATAATTTAAACTAACATTTATCCTATGAAAGTTATCATATAAGCTCAATTTACTGAATGTGTGGAATGGAAAACAGTCATTTTTATTATTTTGTTCATTTATCCAAAGTCTAAATATAGACATTTTTTAAATGTTAAGGCAATTCTATTTAATCTGTGAAAGAACATATTTGAGATTATTTGTCAATGTCTATAATATTTAGGATATGATCCTGTAGCAAAATAATGTCTTATATTTTGTTCTGTAGAAAGGGGGTTATAAGAGAAGAACATTTATTATAATAAAGAATGGAAAAATACAGCTACAGCTTTCATGATGAACTGAAGATATTAGGCAGGAACATATCTATGGATTTCAACCCCACCCACAGTTTTGTGTCTGCTCCTCTGTGGTCCTGCTGTGCACAGAAAACTCCCTTCCAACTTGTGGCTCATTGAACCAAAAAAAGATGGAAGATAAATGGCTGTTTGAGAGAGAGAAATAAATTAGTGATCATATGGGTGGAAGGCAATATAGTCAATAACATCAGCAAAGGCAAATAGGCCAAGTCTAGTTGTAAAACACACTTTCCCAAGGGGGTCTCCTGGAGTTTTTCTGCTGTAGGCAAGAATTGCAAGATACTGGTATGACCTACAATAAACTGTTCAATCAACAGAGCTGGAACTGCAGTCATGTCCCAGAGGAAACTTCTGTTCCCACCCAGAATGCAGCTGGGGAGGAGTCAGTGGCCTGCTGGTCGCACTGTCTGGGTGGGATGGGATAGACCCAGACCATATCTCCTGAGACTGCTCTGAAGCACAGTCAAACCTAACACTTGTGCTGTCTGACATGTGGTTTGTTCCAGAGTCTTTCTCAAACAGTTGTGTAAACAAGTGTTTGGAGGAGCAGGAACTGCAGCAGAGGTCTCCAGCATGGTAACAGACTTTTCTACTCATCAAGTTGCAGAGATAATTTCTCAAATGAGTTGGCCACCTACATACTTAGGTTTTGTACTTTGTGCTTGGGGCAGAAGAGGGAAAAGCAGTAAGGTAAAATCACATTTGTCAACTTTCGTATAACTTCTGAAGCCAGCGGACAACTTCCTAGATCATTCTGACTGCATTTTATTTGATCACAGTTTCTAGAGTCAAGGTATCTGCCCAGTGCTTGTCCACAGTTGCAGTGCCATTTATTTTGCAGGACTAATAGTCAAATTTTTACTGGGGCTTAAGCTGATATCCCTAGAGCTCCCCACAGCCTTGTGGCACCCCTCTGGCCATTTCATCCTGCCCCAGGCAGCAGGATTTGCCTCCTGAGGTCACTGCCAAGCTCCTGCCCTCTCACTCCTCGGTGGCTGTCAAGAAGCATGTGCAGCATTCAGAGCACCCATGTCTGTTTGTGGTGAAGTGGGGGAAACACCAAAACCAGACACTTAGAGAAGTGTAAGGAAACAGCAAAAACCAGTGATGGTGCCCTGAACATTCAATCAGCATCCAGGGATTTGCAGCCAGGCGCCTTTCCCAGCCAGAGGTGTTTCTCAGGCAGCTGACAAGGGTAGGGGCAGGAGTGCTTGGACCAGGCTGGAGGAGTTAGAACCAATGCATAATTTGGAAGGCTCCCTTGCTTCCTGTTTTGTCTGGTTAGCCCTAATTTCATTCAATCTGCATGGAAATTTTTATTTTCGTTCCAATCTTTTTCCTTCACTGTTTGAGCAGTCTAATCTGATGAGACAACTTCTAATCTAGTCTTAACTCTTCCATGTTTTTTCAAGCCTGATGTTTGTGAGCATTTCTAACAAGCTTCTAACTGTACAAATTAGCTAGCTTAATAAGCATTATAAAGGAGCATAACTGTCTGCATTACCAGAGGTCTTGCTGGTTATGATATTGTGAGATGAAAGATTGAGTGCATGAATCATTTGTAATAACAAATTTGACTTATTATTCTATTCATGAATGGTCCAGAAAACAATCTGGTTATGTCAAACTGTTGCATAATTGAAATTCTTTTGACTTTTTTCTACTTCTTTTTGGTATTTTTCCTCTGGAGACACATGGTGGAGGGACCCGCTTTCTTTTTTGTTTGGGGTTCTTTTTCCCTCTTTTATTAAAGAAAAAGGAAACTCAAAAATTTGCAAAACCATTGTCACTTTAAATTTTGGTCTCAGTGACAAAACAATAACAAAAAAATAGCCCTTTTTCCTCTTTATCTAGAAGTAGTAACAAAAGGATTGAAGAATTTTATCTCATTGGACAAATAATTGACAGTACTGTTCCTCTTTTTAATTGTGAGTGGAAATTTCTGGTGTTGTTCCTTCAGTGGGATTCACAGTTAAAAGCAGCACATTGTAAAATTTGCTGATAATACTCCATGGTCCTGGCACAGCACACCTGCTCTCCTCCAGGCTATGCTTCATTTTCAGGTGTGAAGGGGTGTCTGTGTCACCTGTTTGAGCAGAATCACAAGTGAGTCTCTGAACCACCCACGAATTTCATTGTTTTGTTGCACTCCAGAAGGTGTGTTGGGAATGACCTAGCGTGCACTAGGGTTACCATGATTACTTCATTTTTACCACCTGCTGATAGAGAAAACCACACCTGATGTCTTGCAAAGGAAGAAATAGCAGGAAGCATAAGAATTACTGGGGGAGGGGGTGGTGGTTCACTTGTTTTGGGGGGCTTTTGTGCAAACAATGTTATCATTTATATGAAAGGCAGAATTAACTTTTTTATTGCCGTTTTTCCTCCTGTATCTCAGAAATAGTGTAATTCCTGAAATCACCAGAATTATACAAAGAGGATTATGAAATGCAAAGTGAGATGCCAAAACCTAGCTTCCTTTGCATCTGTGTAAGCTTCTGTAAGAAGTTCATGAGTTTTAGTAGAGTTAATCTGATTCATTGAGATCTAAAAGAGATCTGTCTTCAGATCACAAAGTCAGCCTTGTAAATAGCATGTACTGAGAACAATTTGAAGTGGTTTCTGTGGTAACAGATATCATGTCTTTTATTTAGAAACGCTACTTACTGGTCTAGATGTGTCACCGTCACTGTATTGCCATTATTGTAATAGTAGTCCTATAAAGAACTTGTCTTATACAAAATCTCTAAGGAGTTTAATTTTGTTCTGGTAGGATATGTTAATATTATTTGCATTCTAAACATGAGAAAATCAGAAGGAATGGCACACTGCAGAGGTGAATTTGCCTATGCCTTTACTTCCTCCTTCTCAATGGGTGTTCAGAACTGGAGGAGACTCAACCTGTTGAATTCACACAAGTTCCAAAGGCTACTCACACAAACCTTAAAATTTCAGCCAGAGTGTAACTTACAGCTCACTGTCACACTGGTCCCAGAACCACTGAATTGCAGAGGTTGGAAGGGATGTCTGGAGGGCATCTGGTCCAACTGCTTTGCCCAAGTAGGAAACTAATCTAAACAATGCAATCACTGTTTGGAAATTTGGAAATCCTATGAGTGTCAGCTACATAAATTACTGTTAGAAACCAAGTGAAAATAGCAGAGAGATTTAACAAAACGAGTTCAAACCCTGTATCTCTCCTTATAATACCTATAGGTGTAAAAACAAATGAACCTTTCACGTGTTTTCACTCCCCCCCCACCTTGGAAATACCTGTGTGTGTGCACACAATTCCATACAGCAGCTCCCTGAGACAGAATCCAGCTCTGACCACCTACATACGTTCTTACCTAGGCTGCATATGCTGAGCTGTCACATCGCCTGCGGCACAGCCCGACACGCCAGGATGAGGGATGGGCAGGGAATGCTTTGAAGCTGCTCTGTCAGTGCCTGAGACTGAAGGATTATCCAACTGTTCTCAATAGTGCTACCAGCTGCAATGTATTCTCACTTGGACATTCTTGAAAGCAAAGTGGAAAGGTGAAATATCCCATCGTTTTGCTCTCTCACTGAGGGGACTGTGAGACTGTGATTGATATGAATACACTCCTAAATGAGAGGTCCCAGATAATCTTTGTGGCCCATTTTTGGGTGGTTTTTTTTTAATTTTTTCTCTCAGCTTTGTTGACAAATGAATGTCAGTGTTTTACACTGTGCTTTACACTGTTTTACAAATACCCCTACATGAGTTAGTAATATTTCAGGGGTTATAGGCTACCACGGTTTGGCAGGAAATACAAGATTTAGTTAATAATTTGTATGTTGCTGTTTTGTTGCATTTATCATCTAAACTCTTCATGACAAATAGAAATTTTACTAATTTCATATGGAATTTATATTCAGCTTTTTAAGAGTAAAAGGAACAGACCAGAGTGGGCTATTTACCCAAGGAAAAATTATTTCAAAGGAAAGTGATTGTCATTTGATATATTGTCACCTCAGGAAAAAAAATACAGCAATATGACTAAATTTTTCTCTTTCTAGGGTTTGTAACAAGGTCAAAGTCATTTACCCAATGTGTTTGGGATTAAAATATACTACTTAATACAGAAAAGGGAGGTGACTCAGAGTGATGTTCAGAGTCTTGGATCCTTCACACAAAAGATATCTCCAGACTCTTCACTCCTCCTTCCTCTTACAGTGCTACTTTAATCACTTCCCAAACATTTCTTATGCTGTTTCCTTGAGCTCTTTCAATATTTAATCTGCACCAGCCTTTGCTTTCTTCACACCCTCCTTCTTCCTTACTTCCTCTGTCTAAATCTCTTGCTCAAGATTTTATACCAAACAAAGGATAAAAAGTAACAAAAAAAAAAAAAAAAAGAAAAAGACCAGACACTGACTGCAAGCACAGAGTGAACATGATGTGTGCATGTTACAAAATTGGTGACCTCAGGAAATTATTTTGTGTAATCCTTGACCTCTCCTTTGCTATTACAGTCATGCTTGTTTCTGTCCTGGATGTTAAATCATGAGTGCCACATACAAGAAGGGAAGATATTATAATTATTGGTTTTAGTAATTCAGATCCCTTTATTCTGGCTCACATTTACTGTGATGATAATGTATCATTGCTCCCTCTGACACAAATACCTCATTCTGACACAAGTGACTGTCCACAGAGCAATAACCTAAACCTGAGGCCCTGTAAGTCAGCCTTGCAGGGAAGGAGAAACCAGTGACACCATGTCTGGGTATATTCTAAGTAGAAATTGTTTTGTTTACATATATAAACCAGACCTGGTGGTAGAAGTGGTAAAACAACACTTTGTTCCAGGCGATTATTTCTTTAAGGAATATTTGCTTAACAGTCATGTTTGGTTGTCAGAGAATAATTATCCTAATAATCATAGAGGAAAGAACATAGAATGTACCAGTGTCCTCTAGCTTTTTACAGACTCTTATGCTAAAAAGGCAATTTTACATGCCATCTCAAATGGAAATTTTGCACATGTGCCAGGAACTTGAAAAGCTAAATGTAAAAGTAGCACTTAAAAACACTTACCATAATAATATTTTCTTCTTTAGCCAATATTCCAGTGCATTTCTTGCTTGTCATTACTTCAAAATACTGGACTTTGACCCTTCTTTGAAGTCTGTGGCATATGCTGAAAATTAAGCAAGTTTTTAAGTGTTTAAGGGATTGGTTTCACTGAGAAATAGCCAGTACATTTAACTTCCAGCACTAATTCTAAACTTCTGCCTTCAGCAAATTGTGTCTCATGATGGCACTAAGTGGACCCACGCTGTGTGTCTGTGACTTTTTACAGTCAGTTGTATACCCTATGTTCTCCCAAAGTGCTTGTGGTCAAAACATGTGGCTGTGCAAAGCCGTGGCACAAAAGGTGGTGCCACCTTGAGCTGCCAAGCTTTTCAAGGAGCGTGAAGACCAGGGCATAAAGCAGATTACAGCTTTGGTCTGAAAATAAATGCATGTGATTAGCCAAGAACTAATACATGTGGATTAAAATTTACAAGTTTTCTTACAAGTGACATATTCAAGATTTGTGGTCCAAATTCTTGGCAGAATTGAAAATTATAGCCCAAACACAGTGTGGTGGAGACTGAGATCATTTAGCAACTCATTATGTCAGAGTTTCTTTGGCAGAGTGATCATGGCTGTTCTCCATCCCTTTACCCTCTCCTGCCCTGTGAGACCTCACATTGTTTTTGCAGGAGTGTTTCTTTACCTGCTGAGGCAGATGGGAGCCCCCCTCCTTGCTGGAATGCCCTTCTGCTCAGCTGAGATGCTGCTATAGGAACAATTGAGGGTATTGGGGTGGAGGATGAAGCAGCACACGGTCTGCATGGTTACCCACATGCACTTTTCTCAGAGATAAGCAGAAAAAATGGGTGATTGTTCCCATTAATGTCACTTCCATCTCTTTGATACAGAAGATGGGTTGAGCCTTAATGAAGGGACTTTGGCCAAAGTGGCAGAAGAGGATTGGAAGGTCCCTTTTCCCCTGTGCTCAGGGATTTTTTCCATACAAGGATATAATTGGAAATGGAAGACCTAAACTACAAACTGCAGACTTAATTTTCCAGTGTGATGCATCCACCTCCTAGGATTAGCACAATAACCATACAGAGACTTTGCAATTGCCTTTAGGGCCAGGGAGTTCAGTTTTATGGAACCTGGGGGAAAGTCTGAAGTCTGTTTGTCCAAGTATAATTTGACATTCCCACAGTATAAACACACAGGACATAACACTCAAATCCTGTTCTACAGGTTGGTATATCCCATTTTAACCAAGCTGTTTTCCTCCATGGAGTCACATACCAGCTGAGGAAGACAGGGGGTCATAAATAGTGAATTGCAGCTTAACATGCCAGGGTGTCCTAAGCAGAATAAAATATTTGAGACAATACAATGATTGCAAAATCCTTAAATCCTTTCCTAACATTAAGACTGCAATTATCCCACAATCTTAATGGGACTGCAGTCATAATTGATGTCAGACACGGCTTAGTTATCTACATGAACATCACTCAATCACAGAATCAATTAGGTTGGAAAAGAGCTCTGAGATCAAATCCAGCCTATGGACCCATCACCACCTTGCCAACCAGACCATGGCACTGAGTGCCACGTCCAGTCTTTCCTTAATCACCTCCAGGGATGGTGACCTCACCACCTCCTTGGGCAGCCCATTCCAATGTCTAATCACCCTTTCTGTGATAAATTTCTTCCTAATGTCCAACCTAAACCTCTCTTGGTGCAGATTGAGACTGTGTCCTCTCATCCTGTTGCCGGTGGCCTGGCAGATAGTTAGGCATAAGGCAGTTATTGCTTCCCTTAAAAAAATGCACTGCAAATTTCTTGTTCTTGCTGTGTGGTAGGGTTTGAAGAAAACCCAAAATCGAACAAAAGTTTTTACTCACTTGAAAACCCTGAGTCAGCCTGAAGCCTGACTGTTGATGACTAATGCTGAAGGTTGTGAAATGAAAGATGTCTTAGACAATAAAATCTCCTTTAGCTCTATTTACATTGAAGATATGGGGTTTTTTTATTATTGCAATACTGTTTTATTTCAGATGGGTTAATTTCTGTGGTTACATCAGAAAAAAGACCAATTCATGTCAGAATCAAAATGGCTTTTGATTGCACACAGAGAAATAATGAACTGTGAACCAATAAAAAATTAATTATGAACCATGTAATACTGCTTTCTCAACCTAAGTCATCATTGGTTTTAATTTTCTTTTTTATAAGTCTATTTGAAAGCCAAAAGAAAATAACTTGAATTAAAAGATAATTTTTAGAATCTAGGAACTAAATATTTGGTCATGTTTAAGTTAAAGCACCTGTATTTTTGAGTTCTTACATACCTTATTTTGTTTGACTGAAATGAGTTTCAAAGTTTAGCCATTTTAGTATGTTAATTAAGTGTTAATTTCTGCTGCCTGTCTCACTCCAAAATTCCATTTCTGGGAGGATATCACTTGCTAACAACCTCCTTGTCAGTTCTCAATATGGAATGACATTTAAAAAGTGGAGAAAGCACTCTGAAAATGATAGATTTCATACGAGTAGCAGGGTTAGCTCAAATGTGGTTTTGTGAACTGGGCACTCTATCTCTTGTGTAATAGGTGAAGGGTAATTTTATTAAATAACCTAAAACCTAAAATCAAGATGAAAATGAGTAGATTTAGAAGGCCCTCCATCTTAGCCAGAACAGCCAAATACTAGGACCTGACAGGTACGATAAAGAGCTTAGATGTTCTTCTAATATTGTTCTTGCCATAAGCCCCCAGGCTTTGTTCTACATGCTTAGTTAAACTGTTTTTATCTTACATAAATCCTGGTAAGCTACTTTAAGATCCATCAGACTACCTCAATTGCCATTTAAGTGTTTTTTTTCTGCACTAACTGCTTCTTGTTAAATAGTTTGACATTTATGTGTCTAGACTTGGGTTGTTTTGATATTGATTTTGGAAAGAATGATAATGGAGTATAGTGGTAATATTACTTTTTCTGTCATACCTAGTAGCAATATATCTCTTTGAACTTCTTGTGTTAGGAGCAAAATCTACACATATGTAGGTCTAAATTTAGGAGGTTCCTCAAAACTAGTATTCTCCTTTCATTATTTTTCTGCTGCTACTAACATTTCTTCGTTACATTGCTGAGAATCTTTATTTTGAGGAAAATATGTCACAACACAAAGCTTCCAGGTCAGTGTCTGCACAGGAAAGAAGGTTGTGCTATCAGCTAACTCTCTCCCTCCCTTCTGCCTCACTAATGACCTTACTGTGGGTATGGAAAGCTGCTTTCTGTGGATGCTTAAAGTGTACATAATAAGCCAATCACTTTTAAGATGTTTAATGCTATCTGTTAAATGAGATGAGCTTTAGTTTGACTTTCCACCTCATCCACCACCCCAATGTGTTTTGTTGTTTGCCCGTCTCAGGTCAAAATACTGGAAAGAGTCCCATTTTTCTGGCTTTGGTTTAAAGAGATTTACCTAATGTACAACTAAGACAAAGAATTTAAGGCAGAAAATGAGATAGGAAGTTCTGAACTATGAGATACGCAGGCTATTAAAAGGAAAGTCAACCATAATTTTAACACCAATATAGCTTTACTATATTCACTCACATCAAATATTGTACCAATTTTGTATGCTAAAATATTCAAAGCCAAGCTGATGACAGTGTTGACCTTTAAAACTGCCCAGGTGCTTTCCTCAGCTTTAATTTCAAGCCTTTGATAGTGTAAGGGTATGGAGGTATCTTTTGTGAGCAGAAGGAAAGAGATTTCACCTGGAAACAGCTGGGTTAGACTTTTTAATGCCTTTTTTTTTTCTCTGCCTCTTCCACAGGGGCTTCTGTTCCTCTGTTCTCATCCACCTGCTTCTACACCCTGCTGGTAGCTGGGGCAGTTGAAGTGTGTTGGGATGGGCACATGGGGATGGCACCTCAGCTTCTGCAGCTGAGGCTCCTGATATGTCCTCAGTGGCACAGGTCTCCAAGGTGTTACAGCTCTGCTGTCCTGCCAATAATTAGATATGAGCAATTTCAAAGAGGGCATTTCTGGTCTAAGCAAATATATCCTGAAGGAGTCAGCAAAAAAATGAACAACATTAAATACATAAGTTGAGAACATGTAAGCTGGCAGTTTCCTGTAATTTCCTGAAAGTGAATAAAAACACACATAATCTGCCTTTTACTATATTTCTACTATCTGGGAGACATCTCTCTCCAAGATTCTAATTCTTCTTGTTCAGTATGTGTGTATTACAGCTTTTTTTCCTAAGTAAAATCAAATACTGGCCAGTGGCTGAGGTCCTTGCAGCAGTGATTTAGGACACTTCACATCCCTGGGCTCAGGGCAGCTCTCTCACACTGCAGTGGTCAGGAGGAAAATGGCCCCGTGAAACTCCCATCTGTGATGACTTCAACAGGAGCTGCCAAACATCATACTCAAGAAATGGAGTGAACTTTAGTTCAAAAGTAGTGAGTGCTGCTCAGCCAAGTGTTTACACTCAGAAGATGGCTAAGCACTGCAAAACCCATTTTCTCAGTTGGAAAATATAAGCACCAGGCCATTTTTATATTTAATTAAGGAATTGCCAGTAAGCCTTAACTATTCCACTCCCCATGACACTATCAATCTTAGTGGACAGGTATTGAATTTGTAAATTATGTGTTTCCAAATGGAAAGAAAATCTCATGGGTATTTATTTCATTTCACATTGGCAATATGTGTCTTACAGTCTGTTCTAGGAAAAGCCAGCCTAAATAAGCAAATCAAACCCTTTAAGCCAATGGACTAAGGCCAGAGCTTCCTCTATTTGTGTCTCCTTCTCTATCAATGTGCTGAAATCTGTAATATGTGTAGAACTGTAATACATGTAGATCCAACTCCCGTTTTCATCATAGTGATGTAAAATGACTGCCCCAATAACTTTCATGGCCAGTGAGAATTCAGTTTCCCAGTAATTCTAACATTTCATGGCTCAAGGACCATTCAATTATTACTTTTCTTCACTCAAATATTTTGTGTATTCTGACAGACAAGTTAGCTGGGCATTTTTACATAGTTGTACTCCAAACAGAAGGGTTGACTTTTTCAAATAAGAAATATATCCCTTCCAGGAGTTCTGGTGACTACTTCAGTTTTATGTAATATTTGTGTAAACTTGATGGGTTTGACTTCCCACTGTAACTTCTTTTGCAGAGGGAAATGCCTCTATCTTTGGCCCAGCAAAACTCATCTTTGTGCAGGACTGTCCAGCAATTCCTGTCCTCTCTGGTTTCTTCTTAAATAAAAATTTCATGCCTGTTAACGCCAGTGCTATTTATGATTTCAAGATCACATTATTATTCTTATGAAAAACATGACAGAGCAATACAGGTAGAAAGCAGCACAATGTTTCTGTATGTCATGCTTGAAGGCCATCATGATACATTGATGCTAAAAAAGAGTTCTAAAATTTCACTCTAAATAGTGAACAACACAACCCAGCTCCTCATCTACAGGGTAAGGCAGCCTCCCATCCATACACTGAATCCTGCCTTTTCTGAGCCTTACCTAAAACTGTGGAAGAAGCTTGGAGGGATAAAATATACCCCAGACATCATGTTTTTCTCTGAATTATCTGAGTAATGGAGCTAGTTGTCCAGGCTTGCACAATACTCAGCAGAAAGACATGGGAGCTTCTAGAGCTCTGTTTCACTCAGCTGAATCCATATGGCTAAGGCAGTGGCTGAATTACCCTCTGGAAACTCTTGTTTTAGATGGCTATTAAGAAAATTTAGACAACTAATTTAGAATAAAATGCCTACCAGCAAAAATAGTGTGGAAGGAAATAATTTGTCACGTAAAATACAAGATACTGGGTGTTTCAGCAGTCTGGGCTCCATGGAGTGTATTCAACATGCCTAAATTTAGCCTTTCACTGTAAGTTTCCATTACAGTCAGTTTGGTGAAATGGACATTTCAAGGACCTTTTTCACCTGCTTTATCCATCTGTATTTAATCCCACCTAGCCCCAAAATGTAAGTCACCATTCCCACTACCATCTTATATAATTCCTTGCTAATGAGAGAAAAAAAATCGACAACTGCTCAGTCTGCCTTACACGATGTGAGATTATCCACTTAAATTTTAATATTGGTATGACTCAATGCTCTGCCCTTTCAGGCATTTGTCTGGAGCATGTCTGCAGAGGTGATGGACACTTTCCACATGCATGATGAGCAAATGTGAATGCTCCTCCTGGCTAACCAGTGAGTGCTGTACCTGCAGCTGTTTAGTTCTCTTGGCAAAACACAAAGCCCAGATCTTAAAAAAAAAATCAAAATACGTGAGAAGCAGACTACAATTAATGGGACCTAGTCCTTTTGGGATGTAATTAATCATCTTTGAATCAGAATGAGGTCATGGGAAAAATAAATCCATGTCTGTTTGGGGACAAACGTAGATATTTTTGCTGTATGGATACTGGTCTGTTATGGGGGAGTAGTAGAGTAATAAAGTTTATTCTCTTCTCTAATTCTGGGTAAAATCTTAGAGTGGTTGTTGTTTGTAATAATTGTCATATTTTATACAGATTTGTGACTAATTTGGCCTCAAATTATTTTAGTGTTACATACTTCTGTTTTCATTGCATTATATATGTATGTATTTTTCTATTTAGTTGCTTAAAGTAGTTAATACAATAGATACAAATGGAAACCTTCATGGACCAGATGTTTCTTTCCTAGATTGCAAAGGCTTCAGGGTACATTAGAGACAACTTAATAAGCCCAATAACACAGTGGTGGCCCACAGAACTTGCCCATTTTAGATGTCATAAAGTCCTAGTAAAAGTTCTAGTCCCATAGGCTTCCCTGAAAAACTCAGACTGGTACTTCTAGTCCATAAAATTGCCAAAATATTTTGGAACTTTAGAAGCTGGTTTGTAAACACTTGTGAAACCAGCTGAATACAGAAACTGGAACAGAGTAATTAATTTAAAATTACTCAGACTGTCATTTTGGTGGTTGAAAATACAAGCCATGTTGCAACCTGTGAGATTTCTGCAGCATCTAAAGATCAGCTTACACTTTTCCATATAGGAAGTGTCTTGGTATTGAGGCAGCCACACGTTCCCAACTAGTTTGGCAGAGCTTGGAGTGTTGAGCTGTGACAAGCGTGGCACCAGGAAAGAGTAACCAGTGAGGAGTGGCCTTTCTCCTAACAGCTCATGGTGCTCATATGGAGAACCGAGGATTCCCATGGCCTGGGGATAGCCTGGTGTTGGGACACCTTGTAGATGCTCAGACTGTCCCCTGTCACACAGCCAGTGTGTTTTGTGGCACCACCAGCACACCTGAGCGTCATGGACTTGCCGTGGAGGCATCTGTCCATCTTCTACCCCAGAGAGCAATGGGAGCACCCTGGGATCAGCTGAGGTCTTGAATATGTCTGGAGCTGAAAGCAGGTTTTGGAGAGGCAAGGACAGCTTCAGGGGAAGAGATACTTGAGGGTAGGACACTGGACAGGGGAAGAAAAGAAGGCAGGCAGAAGACAGAGATAGCAGCTAGTGGGTACATCAGGAAGGGACCAGTAGACAGAAATGCTGCATGAAGATGTACCGATTTTGAAATAAAAATGGATATGTCAGGGGAAGACAGAAATTTGGGAAAAGGGTGTAGACAGACGTAAAAAAAATAAAAAAGTGGAGAACGCCATACATGATAGAGAAGACCAAGAAAAAATGGTTTTGTTCAGGTCTAACAAAAGTTCAGTGCTAATCAGAGTCAGCAAAGGCAATAGGGGCTTGTCCAGAATGTACTGAGTGATGGCTGTTTACTTTCAAAGGAGAATTTGGATTCTAGCTGCCCTTGCTGTTTGAATAATCCTACACTGTCTAAGCAAGCCTCATGAGCGTGCCAGGGAGATTTTACAACCCAGAAATTTGACAACTATTCCTTCTTTCTAATGTGATAGCAATAAACAAGTATCAAGTGTGGGAACAATTATATAATAATAAAAAGGAGATGAAGAATGTACATGTTCCCTTTTCCCATCCAAAAAAATAACCCTCTTTGTTGGAAATTAGACTTTTTTCCAGCAGGCTGCAATGATAAATAGGAATGGGTGTAGTTAAAATAAAAACCACTCTAAGAATAGCAGTTCTGGTTCTTTGTAGTCCACTTGGAACCCACACTAATTTGGAAACTGGACACGTGACAATGGCAAAAGACTCTAACTTGATAACTCACAGGCTCTACAGGTGGACCAAGTATGGAGTTATGAGACCCAATAAAAATAATGGTTGGACAGATATTGAGTCCATAAAATGATGGCAGCCAGGCACGGAGTATAATACGATACAGATGTAGGTGTATCACTCTGGATAGTTTGCACTCTGTTCCAACAATAAAAATGTGTGATGTTTCCAGTACTCGCCACCAACCATATGAGAAAATAAGTTTTTCATCTGGTTTCAATATAAAACACACCATCCTAAAATCAATTGATATTTCATACTCTTTGTATTCTTTTTTCCTGCACATGCAGGAAGTATTAATGGTGACATGATTGTATGTTACTGCAGTTTAACAAAATGATCAGGAAGACAAGCTATGTTAGCAACATTATTCAGACATTTAATAGCATTTATCCTTTTAACTTCATTATAGTGAGTGCCCCAAGGCCCAAAGAGAGTTATTTTTAACATGACTTCAGACAGAATGGAGTAACTTCTCATATGAACATGCACTGGCCTCTTTACAGAGATATATTACCAGGACTCCAGGATACAAAAATGAGGGGCTGCCACCCCTTATTTTATTCTGTCTCCCCTCTGCCCTCACTCTTCCTTGCAACCACTCCATGTGGTCAGTACTCTCCGGTTTCTCCCTAAGGTCAGAAACAAAAGTCTCAGCCCTGAGGCCTTCACAGCTGTTACCACTCTCCAGATGTCAGCACTCGCCTGTCCCTTGTCCCTCTTTCCCCCTCCTCCAAAAAAAACCCCAAATCTGTTTAAGCTTGCATCTTTTCCCGTGTCTCCTTTCAGAAAGCAGTACAAGCTTCTCCAAGAAACTGAGCATGTGTGTGTGTATCTGCATGTGCATGAAAAATGATCTTTTTCTCAGTAAGTATCCCCACCATCCCCTCCCAAAAGGGGACGAGTGGGGAGGGAGAGAAGGAAGGAGAGACCTTGTCCTGTCTTGAGCACAGCAAAGTCGTTGGATGCCATCAGATGGTGGCAATCCCATTAGTGCCCACTTAGCCAAGTGTAATAACCCCACCCTCACATTCCTCAGTTCAATGAGAGCAAAGCTTCCAGACTACGTTGTAACCACTCTGTAGCAAGCCACTGAGAATTTTAAACTGTGTTTATAGATCTGATTGTACACTGTCTTGCTCTATTTTTGTTTCTCTTCTCCCCTTTCATTTGGTATGCTCATTCTCTTCTGTTTCCTTTACACTTCATCACTCTTTGATTCTTCCACTCTTAACCCCTCAGTTCCTGTTCTTGTCCTGTTTTCCTTTACTTCACTACTTTTATGCCTCAACCATATTTTTTCTTCTTGGTTTGTTTTTCTTCATCCCTAATATTTTTTTTTTCCTTTGGTGCTGTCAGGTTGGCTGATGACACTTCTGTAATTATAGCAACTAGTCCCAGCAGTTACTCTTTGGTTCTTGCAACATTTCCTACCTTTTAACTTCTTTTCCTCTTGAAATATAAGTTTCAATGATATATTTGTCACCTCTTGTGTGAGATGAAAGAGAGATGTTTCTCTGCTCTCAAAAGACTCTCAGTTTTCTCTTTTGTCTCTATAAAAGATTCAATTTTGTTGGACTATTCTTTTAGCAATGCAAAAGATGAAGAGTGAAGGCAATCTCAGGATGCTCTTTCATGAATTATTTTCTTTCTTGGTCTTTTTTTCAAGGGTGTCCCCATGCAATGAACTGTATTTTCATGGCTGTGAAGAACTATAATGTTGCTCATAGACCTGTCTCCCCCTGTACTATGAATCTCCTACATGGGCTTCTCATCTAGTTCCTGTATTGTAGTTTGCTAAATCTGTGATTTTAATAATTTCACTCAAGGGATGCTCACTGTTCCTGGTTTTGTCCATCTTCTCACATAGTTCTTCCATGGGCTTGACCAGTCTCATATCCAGTGGGACCCTTTATAGTTAACTGTCTTTCCCTTAACATCCAGGTTAGCATTGAGTGCACATCCGATAAAACACAATTTTTCCATATTGCCTTGCTCAGGCCACCCTCATGTCTTCCCCCAGCTTCTGTCATGTTAAGGATTATCCCACTATTATTAAACATAAAAGGTAGTGGTTGTTTTGGTTTGTTGTTTTTTTTTTTTTTTCCCCAAAAGGATCTCATCCTTTATAAAGCCCTATGTAAATCCTCTTCTAAAAAACAGGAAAATACCCAGTACCACACAGTCCTCCTAATCCTGCAACACACAGTCAGTTTACTACTGTACCATTCTATTTACATATTCAATATAGAACCCTTACTTATTCTTCCAGTTCTGCACTAATATTTATAATAAGAGTTACCCTTGACACTGAAAGCTATTCACTTGTGTGTTCATGCCAAATTCACATTTCTGTCAGCTGATCTCAATGCAAAAAAACCCTCGTTTTTATTGCAGTACCACCACTTTGTCTGACAGAGTCAGAATCCATGTATGAGGCTCTTTAACTTTTTGTCTTCTTCTTGGTTTCCCTTTGGCTGTGAGTAATGACCTCTTCTTCCCAGCTCTTGCTGAAACATAAATGCTTCAAATTCTTTGATGTAGTCTCCTTAGTTGGGAGACACCATGCCCAATTCTGGACATGTAAAAATATGTATTAGTTATTCATCAAAATCACGGAATTACAGACTATGCTGAGCTGAAGAGGCCCACAAGGATCATTGAGTCCAGCTCCCCGTCCTGCACAGAACCATACCCAAGAGTCATGCCATATGCCCAAAAGCACTTTGCCTTATATATAAAAATAGATATTATGCAAGAGTGCACATTACAAAAATGTTAAAAATTCCAAACAGTTTGTTTTGATTTTCAAAAAAAATACGTATTTTAAGCCTCCAAATTTGCCTACTACACAATATGTTTTTGTGTTCATATCAAGAAAGTACTTTGCGAGGAAATTATAAATGTGTGAGAACAAAGGAAGAAAAAAAGGTCATTCAGCTGATTTACATGCAACAGCGAACAACAAAGGCAACAAATATGGTGGGAAAAACGTGCCAGGTTGGCAGAATTTCACTGCTAAGTGTCCAAAAAGAGAAGGTGGGGTTTCTCCTGCTCTTATCTTCTGTTCTAACTGGGTGGTCACGTTTCCTGACCCTGACAGCCGACACTGCTGGTTTTGGTGAGGGCATTGCTGGGTGTTGTCCTTGGGCTTCTGCTGCACATTCATTCCCAGCTGACACAGATTGTTGTAGGAGCTCCCTGCACACCTCTGCCCTTTCCCTCACAGCTGAATCAGAGAAGCAAATGCATCACTCATGCTGAGGAAAACAGCACAACAAGCTGACGAAGGAAGGGAGAAGTGAGGAGGAAGACTGAGGACCTTATACAGAACACCAAGGAAAATTTCTGCAAAGGGCATCAGGGACCACCACACCACCGTGGAACAGAATAGCACCAAGGAAATGAGAGGATGAAATGTAATTCATGAGTGGGAAGCAGCAGATGTTCTTCCTCAAGGGCATAAGCAGAACTATAATTACAGAAAGCAAAGACATCCTATCAAGCAGAAGAGCATTAGCCATGCAGCTGAGAAAGCCACAAATAAATTGACAAGTATAATTATTTGCCTTTACATAAAAGAAGAAAGAAAAATGACACAGGGTCATCCCCAGGCACAAAGAAATGGGCATAAGGCAGACAGAAAGGGCTAAGAGCACAAAAGGAGACATTTTATTTACAATTATATTAGATGTCCAACAGCATATCAATAACAAAATTGTATGTGGTGTATACTTTAGACAGAAGAAAACTTCATTCACCCTTCTTCAGAGCCCAGTGAATTAGTCAGAGTCTACCCAGCTCATATTTTATGTGAAAGCAACCACCAGGTCACAGATGTGTCAGTGCAACCTCACTGCATTCAGAGGGAACATGCCTGTATGAAAGGTTATTTGGACATATTTTTAAAGGATTAGTCTCCAAGGCTACATGTCTGCAATGTATTCAAGCACCTACACCCATCTCACCTAACCAAGCCAAAAGCCCTCTGTGATAAATTAACCTGATGTGAAACTGTGGAGTGTAATTTTTTTATCATTCTTTGAATAGCACATTGTTTTCATGAAGAAACTAACTCAAAAAGCACTCATTCACTGAGATTCTTTATATGTATAAACATTAAAAGGCAGTTTATTTAATTTTCTTTTTTATCAGCGGCCCCTTTTTGTATCAAAATATTGAGACCAAAGTGGTTCAATTCAGAGTGCAGCTGACCTCACCCTATTCAGCCCCACTACAGCTTTGGTGTAGATAGACCAGAGGTGGGCTCAAGACCAAGAGTGCTCAAGGTAGTCCCTGCTACACCCATAGGCAGAAATATCTGCATCTACCCTTTCCTACTCTAAAGTTTGTTCAGTTGAAAAAAAGTGAAATACCTCTTGAATCATCATCTACAAAACTTCTTGGTGAATTCCAATCAATAACAAAGGTGTTATCCTACCAAGCACAATGGATATCTTTGCCCCAGAAGGTATGACCTGAAATTAGTAGAGTTACACAGGTTAAATTCTTTTGCCTGTACAGCCCTCTTCTGTGATATTAATATTGTGGAAAAAAATGTATCTGTTTTCAGAGCTGTCTTTGTTTGCAAAGTGAACATTACATTTTACTTGCAAAACAAGAACATTTTATATAGAGTCATTGAAGTCAAAAGAAAAAAAATTGACATTCAGATTCCAGAAGGAAAACTGATTATGTTTCCACAAAAGGCATCAACTAACTCAACAGATCTCTCTCTTCAGTGCATTTGGAGTAATATCTGCAAAATTCTGCAGGAATTGTTTTGTTTATGCTTTATTCTTTGGTGCATTGCAGGCTCAGCTTAGTGGCAACAGGGGAAACTTTACAATTTCACCCACCTTGCAAGTCATAAATCTTGTGATAAGCTGAAAGGGTGGCCAGAAGACAAATGGGGACAAGGATACTGAGTCTGAGCAGCTGCTGCTGCTCCAAGAAAGCTGTGCCATTGGTGAGCGATGGGAAATCATGATGGCTGGGCTGGGGGAGCCTGAGGACACCGACCTTGTACAAAGCCCCACAGACTGGTCATCCCAGCAGGATGAGGACACTCACAGTTTGGGCTCAGTGTCTCAGGTGGCATGGACATCAGGACATGCTCACAAAAACTTTGCGGGTGTATAAAACAGACAATGACCAAGTGGATAGAAATGTGGCAAAATGATGGACTTGTGAATGGAAAATTATATAAAAATTTTTAAGCAAATGTGTAGTCTTTAAAATGTCATCAAGAGGTAAGCACATTATGCCATCTTTACAGCTAAACTTCAGAAAAGACTTTTTTGACTATAGGATACAAAACCAGGTAATAACACTGCAGTCAGTTGTATTGGAGCATTGGCCAAATGTCCTTAAGAAGTGATGAAGTTCATGACTGTGCTCCGTTAACCTTCATGTACAAAAACATCCCCCAACAGCTTAAAGAGAAAAACAAACCTGGAGCTGTTGTTTACATTTCACTTCTCTGTCTATGCACCCTATTTTGATGTGCAATTGACAAGTGCAACCCCCAACCTTCAAAAAAATATCCATATGGACAAAAAAAATCTCTAGTTCCATAAAGTATTAAATCGGCAAAGATTATCAAAACAATATCCTAAGGGAAAGGGAAATTTTCACTGGCATACTGTCAGCTGTCAGTCATACACTTTTATTATCCTTGTCTGGCCTCTATAGTTTGCCCTCTATGTGGGTTATGAGTGAAACTTTACTCTTTTTTCCTTCCTTTTATGGTTTATTTGTAAAATGGAGATATTGCTGTCAGCATGCATGTGATGGTCCCTATGCACCTGAACTGCGGCACTACAGAATGCACTAGGACAGAAAAAAAAAGCATCCACAAACTGGAATGCTTCTAAGATACAAGCAAACCCAAAAGGTCCAAAAATGTCCTGTCCTCCATGCTTGCTCATAGTTCTTCTTCAGAAACCTTTACCCACTGATTTCTAAACACACTTTAAAAATTGGTATTATATTGCAGTGGAATGTAAGGAAAGAATTTAAGAACCCACCGTTGCTTGAAGAGATTTGCTTTGGAGCTGTTAAAATGGTTTTTGGAAACAAAGCACCTAGAAAATATTTTGAAAATATGAAGGAATATCTGAATGATTCATTTGTTATCTTACTTGTAGTCTAAATGTCAATCTTGGGAAATGCCACCTTCACAATATCAAGACACAACTGTTTCTTCACTTGGAACTCTTATCATGAACTACACTGGAAATTTCTTTCTTCTCTGGCTTTAATTAAACCATAAAGTTGATGAGTATTTTCCATACATAAAGGGGAAATATATTATTTTATATATTGCATAGGTCTGGAGTATATAGCAAAAATAACATGGAAAAATAGTGTAAAAATCTGCTCATAATATATTTCCTGCATTTTAGCCAAAAATCTCTGCCAAGATTTAGTACTTTTTTGTTTTAAATAAGTGTTTTAAAAGAAAATAGATATATAAATTGTGGATTGCTTTTTAGGAAATTATATTTTTAAAAGCAGAGTTGGCAGTTTATGTTGCCTCTAGACACTTTGCCTCTTATGTTTGATTGTTATTAAAAAGCATTTAGCACCTTATTCTTGGTCTTCAGTTGTCAACATTACAAAGTCGTCACACGGTCCCAAACTACTGCAGTCCATGGTTAAAAGGAGCAGAGAAGTGAAATTTCAGAGTTGTTCTTATTATAGGTCACATCAGACATGGCAGATGCTGGGACAGAATGACACACAAGAGATTAGACAACATCAGCTCACATTTTGTGCTCCTCAAGTTGTTGTTACTGGTTTTGTTCTTTAAAGAGCCTTGAATTCAGCCACTAAAAGGACAAAAATACAGCTTAGGGAAACTAAAAGCAAGATGGCTTTCCTTTATGAACATGATTTCGTCTACAATGAACATGATTTCCTACTTTTGATGATTCACCACAAATTCATCTTCTGACGACCATCTTCAGTGCTTTCAAGCTCTCCAAGTCGTCCATAATGTTTCTGCTGCTTTTGGTCCTTCCCACCCTCACCTCTTCCACTGTGCTGGCAGGGGAAGGGCTTTTCCTCTCCTTTCCCCTTCAGTCTGTTTTTCCTGTCCTTCTGCAAATTTCAAATTTCACCCCAGTAACCTGCTATCTGCCTATTTCATGTCTACCTCCCTACCCTAGGGAGGACACCTACAGCTTTCCTCTACTTTACATATGTATTTGTTTAATCCCGTGCTTCCACACTCCCTACAAATGCCATCCTATCCACAGGATTTAATTATCTTATTAATTCCTTTCCTTGTTTCCTGTGCATATATGTCAAGCTGTCCCGATGCACAGACTTAGTTGGAACTACTCAAAATTCTGATGGCAAGAAGTGTTTAACAGGTTGGATTGGACAACTGATATAAATTCCGCCAGAACAGTGTCTTATTACAGTATATCCAAAGAATCAAGGCTGTGTGATGGAGTCATGCCATATTGAAGATTAACACTTTGTCTTGGTTATTTATCATCACATGTAGTTTCAGCCAGGATTCAGTAGCAGGCTGCCTTCTGTAAAATGTGTTTTTAACTGTATGCTAATATGAGCTGCATGTTCTGGAGAACAGAGACAGTTTGTCTGATAGTTGCAAATTATGAGACCCAGACAAGTTTCTCACTTTTCTACAGGTAAAAATCTGCGAGGATTACTGTCAAACATCTACTTTGCCAAAGACACAGTAGATATTTCCAAAACATTGAAAAAAGTTATTAACCCAGAAGTTCAGAACTATTTTCCATACTTAAGTCCAAAAATCTGAGGAATAAAAACTGAAAAGAGATAAAATATGATCATGCATGAACCCTCTGACAAACTCCAGGTAAAGACAAGCAAAAGTTTGTACACATCATAAACTGAAGAGTCTTTCCTGTAAATGCCCTCTGAATTGTGCACAACCAAGCTGCCTGGTTCTCTGGGAATGCTCACACCTATGCAGCTGGGTATGGAGAGGGAAATAGAACTCCCTGACTTTATCTCGTAGGTAAACATGACTTTATTTTTATTTTCTGCCATCTGCACCCCTGTAAAACTTTGAAATATTGTTTAGGATTTCATAAATAAACAGCCTTAACTAGGTTCAAACTAATGACAGTAAGTCAACATTAGGGCATTTCATTAATAACATGGTGTACCAAAATAATTTTCTAAGGTATCCAAAAGGTGAGAAAGATCATTTCCATAAAACTGTGGAGCTGGATTAGAAGTTAGTAGCATTCAGGCCAGTATGGAAAAAATGTCTTCTAGTCAACAAAAAAGAGAGAGAAAAGCTCCCTGGTATTCAGCAGGACATTCCAATGGCCTGAAGAGAATTTATAATAGCCTTACACACCTCTTAAAAAAAAAATTAAATAAAAATCATTTCTGGAAATGGGCATGAATGAACACCACCTCACTGAACGTTTTCATAAGCACAAGGTGCTGAGAACTGCTTATTAAAACTGCAAGTGCTTGAAGCATGCTGGGATATCCTCTGCCAGATGCATGTGTCCCTTACATCCTCTAGCCTTCCATCAGGTTTTTTTTGTTTGTTTATTTACAAGCCATCCATATGGCAACACCATTAAGCACGTCATAAAAAAATTACTCAAGTGCTTGTCTTGTTACTCTAATGAAATTACATGGTTTTTAAAACCTTGCCATTCCAACTGCCATGTGTTATGAAAACTGAAGCCTACTGGGATGCCATTTCATGTAAAGTTTAAGTGCCTCACCGGTGAATATAATTAACCATAATAGCATTTTATTAGCCTTAGTTACGACTACAAGTGAAGTAACACATTGCAAGTCATGCCAGCACACATAAAAGAGAGAGCAAGTACATGAATCAGCTGGGAAGGAGACAGCTACCCCTAGCAATTGCCCTCCTGTCTGGCCTAGCCAGCAGGGGTAGAGGATAATCCTTAAAAATCTCTGCTATAGGGCACAACCACTGCCATCAGGAGGAGAGCCAGGCAGGGGGTGACGGCTGAGGAGTGCTGGGGGAAGCCAAAGCCAGACTGAGCTGCAGGAGGAACACGCAGGAGAACTACAGAGGCAGAGAAAGCTACGGCTGCTATATGCTGAAAAAGGGTTCCCTGGCCAATTTTGTAGGTTGGCTTCTTACCTCTGGAAGAAGATGCAGTGAACACCAGATGCTCTGCTGGCACTGGGAGGGTGGTGATGTTCACAAGGATGTCTGTGACATGCAGATGCAGGCAGCAGCCTCTCCAAATGGCAGAGCTGGAGCAATCACTGCTATTAAAACTGATCAAAGTTGGATTTTCCAGTATACACCTTCATCTTTGCCTCGCCAAAGTAATCTCACCATCCCAATCTATCTGATCCTCTGAATTCAGTCCAGATCACAGCTGGCAGAAGACATGAATCAGGAACAAGGAAAGATAACACAGAGGAGAAGAGGGTAGAAAAAAGTGGTCAAGGTAGAACAAATAGAGGAAAAGTGAAATGCTTTCACAGGCATAAAGAGCTACACCAGAGAAGAGCAAACATTCAGAAAAAAAAAATGCTCTTGAACCCTGTGTGTTACTACTGACATCCACAGGTCTGTGCTGAGGCTGCTGAAGCTGGTTACATATTTTGTGCATGTAGGAACCACAAGACTAGATGCAAATGATTTTCTTCCTGCCAAGGAAGGAGTTAAAACATCCTGGAATGGATCCCACTACACTGTTCTGAACCTGGGAATACTCCAGGAAAGAGCAGTTTGGCCCACTGCCCGTATCTGCCCACTTTCCCTTCCCTTCTTTACAACTCTTTCCCACCTTTTGCAGTACCCACTGTAACATATTACTGTCATCACACGTCTGTTTCTGCTTAGCTGGTTACTACCAGAGAAAACCAACAAAAACAACAATCAAAACTGCTTGAAGCACTAGATATAGACTGCACATGGCAAAAGGAAGAAAGATCCTTGTTGAAATCACCCCCCACCTCTTTCAAAATGCCCTTCTAACAAAGTACTGAATTCTTTGATGACATATAAATACAGCCAAGAAAAAAAAGTACTTCTATGACTGCTTTAAATAAGCAATCATGAAGAGGAGTACTATTCACCTGAATGATTCTTAACCTTTCTTTAGAGTGGAGAATGTAGTGGAAGAACTTGATGTTACCTTTGGTCAAGTTAATTATCAGAGTAGGGCTTTATCTTTACATATGTTCAAAACACAAAAAAGGAAAATGAAGATATTGTTATTTTAAAATTTATTTTGTGTCTTATAGTGTTGCATTTAAATAGAACCCTGCTGCTAGAGGTCTGATAGTAGACAAAAATATTTTAGCTAAAAAGCAATTGACAAAAAAAAAGCAGCAAGTGAGGGAGCTCTAGCCATTTGGATGGATGAGGATCTGAGACATTTGTAATTCATTCAGTCTTACAGCAGACTTGGGAACTGAACCCAGAAGTCTTGATTTCAGATCTCGTGATGGAAACGTGCTTTATTTTGTATCTGTTTATCGCTTTTAATAAGTTTTTCTGTCACCATAATGTTCCTGAGAAATAACAGAAATCACATCTATGTGATGTTGGCCAAGAGGTGGAAGTTTCTATGAAATTTTTGGTGCATTGGCCCTCAGACTCATGGTAGATATTATAATCTGTCATGCTTTCTGTGCAGCAGGGTGACTGAAAAGCCCAGAGTGCGCATGCCACCATTTCTCACCCCATCTCCACGTGACATAAACTTACATGAGAGTTTCAGTCTGCTCAACTTTTCTTCACTTTTCCTGCTGCTCTCTTCCTGTGGCTCACTGGGAGTATTTTAAAATGAGCCACTCTGTACTGAAATGCAATCTTATATGGGCTGGCTGCTATCAGCATGTCTCAGTGAAGTGCAGCAAATTTGGTAGAGCTAATATTTCAAAGACTTCATTTGATCTCAAGCTTGATGCCTGATAAATCAAATAAAACTTTATTTCACTCTGCCAACGCCATTCAGCTTCCCATCCAAGACAGGAGTCTGCACCACAGTAACAGCCTTTGACCTTTTTGGCTGTGCTTTGCCCACTGTGATTATCTATTTTCTCTGAATTAGCTTAAGCAGAATCAGCTGACATGGTGAGGATGCTGACGAAAAGAAGGGGTACTGTAGACATGTCAATATGTATATTTCAAAAATAGTATTATTAAGTAATAATTTTTAAAAATATAATTTTTGGCATTGATCATTCATTTGATTTTCCCTAGTAAAAAGTAAATTTTGAAATATACATTGCAAAAATGTGCTTTTCTGTTCTTCCTGGACTCTATGGCTTTTCTTCAGCCATCTAGAACGTCACTGAAGAATCTCTCTAAGACCTCCAAACTGGGTCTAATATTTACATTTACACCCAACAGTTGAAAAACGTCTTGCACATTCGGCCTTTTTTCATTGCTAAGTAGTTACATTCATGAAATCCTTGTCTCCTGTCTAAATTTTCAAATCTTCCTCTAATTTATACTCCTGACATTTCTCCTAGAAACATTTCTCTCTGCAATACATGTTTCGTTGAAACATATTCTTAAAAACATTGAATTTCACACACGGTATAAGGGGGTTTTCCATTAAGTTAATGGCCATGGTGTTAAACTTATACATTAAAGCATTTGGAATGTCGTGTTGCTTTGTTTCCTGGTTTTGTTTTGGTTTTCCAAATATTACTCATGAAAACCTGGATTGCAGTTTCCCTCTTTTATATGAAATAACTTGAAATAAAGGACTGAAAACCGTTCCTACATTAAATATATTTTACAGTAGAATTACATTCAATATTTAGTTAATGCATAAGAGGATATATAATATAATAAAGAGGATATATAACATAATAAAGTTTTTGTTTAACATAGGTTAATGTAAAACAGGTAGAAGTTTTCTTCTGCCTATTGTCAAACATTTAAATTGGATGTCTACTTGGTTTTATGTTTTAGGGTCTGTGCTCCTCAAAAACACATCTCAGGTTTAATGTACTTTCTCCTTTCTTCCTGTAGATTTCTTCCTCCTCCCTCCAATCTTCCAGTCTTTTTCTCCTCATCTTCAGCCAATTCTCACCCATTCTCCTCCTCTGCAGAAATCTGCTTGCTCTGACCTTAACCCAAGTGAGCAATGAGCTGTAAAATTTCCTCTGCATGCCCTTTTTTTCCAGGAAACTTTTCCCAGCCATTCTACTCCCTAGCATTCCATGCAGTCTTCTTCCTGAAATCTATGCAAGGTTTTCAAGTGCATTTTTGATAGTGGGGATTGAAACCCAAAAATGTTTCTGAAGAGGAACAAATCTGCACAAAATGGGGTCAAAACACTGCAAACATCATACTTACATTTCCTTCCTCTCTTTTTGACAATCCTATTCAAGATATCTATTATATTATACAACAAAATTGCTATAGACACGGCAATCTAGACAATTACCATCACCCCTAAAAACTCTATTGAATATCATACTCTTACCTTTCTGAGTATTGTCTATGCTTGGTATTCTTCTGTGAAAATAATTGAATTTTCCTAGCCACAGGTAAGAGGTGACAATTCAGTTTATTTCAAATTGTAAATTCACTTCTCTTATTAAACTCACAGGGACAGCATTAAATTCTCAAAAAAGATTATCCAGTTGAGGTGTTCTTAATAGTGGAATTTTTTTGGGTAGAAAATGAAATGGAATTAAATGAAAAGTAGTTGCTGCCCAAATCAACTTCAAATGGTAAGAGGCAACAAAAATTCCAAAAAGGAAAAAAATTGGAACATTTGTAATTCATCTGTATATTAAATAAGAGTCTCTATAGTGACATGAGTAAGAGTCAAGATGCTTTTGAAAAAACCTAGGATGTAACAAACGTTTTTCCAGATATTTCAATGTCTGTGCTGTGTAGCATGACTTGCCATGTGACCAGGATATTCCAACCCTATTGTCCAGATTTCAGAGTTCCAGTCCCTATTCTGGCCTGTTTGCTCCATGGAAAGCAGACTTCCAGTAAGCACTTAGCAGTACATGTCACACAGGAAGTTATGAGCTCCACATATTTATTTTGTGAAACATTTAACAGACACCACCTTTCACCCTAAAGGTAAATTAATTGGTAAGAGCAAGAGAAGAATAAAGAGAGTGTAAACCAAGACTAAAATAATCTGTTATATTTTGTTATTTTTTTGAATTAAACAAAACCAAAAACAACAGACAAACAAACAAAAAGAAAAACCCCCAAAAGAACTCCCAACCCCAAAGCAAAACCAACAAACCACCCATCAAAAAAATCCCCAAATGAACCCACAGCAACTAAATATATATCATAGCAGTGCACGTGAAATAAGTTATTCACAAACTAAGGCAGGGCTGCTCTTGCCTTTCATTGTAAACTCAAAGTGGCTCACTTAATTTCCTAGAAAATTTCTTCACTTATGTGAATATTTCCAAACAGAAATGTACTCATTTTCCAGGGAAAGTTAAAGGATGTGTAATAAAACCCAGACATATTTCTGGAAGGAAACTGGCTTGTTTATAGACTGAAAATATGCCTTGCATTAGGGAAGTGTGATTACTCTCAAGTTTGTGACTTCCACAAAGCAAAAACTCCAAACTCCCAAATCTTGTTCGTGAAATGGAAAGAATGGGACAATCCATACTGGATCAAACCAGCATCCTGGGTAGTTCAATATCCTGTTTGTCAATATCCAAGAGAGCAGCCTCAAAAGAAAGCAGGAGAACTTCCCCAGGGAGCATGTTTCACACAATCTATCTACCCTCAGTTAATTTCTAAGGGTAATTCTAAAGCTGGAACTTGAAAATAAGCTCTTAAATTAAGAGTTTTTGTGTAAGATTCAAAATTTTTTACCACATTTGCAAGACTTATACTGAAGGTTTTTTTAATACTTCTGCTACCATAAGGTTGTAAGTCACCTTTGCTTAATTTGTTAGTAGTGAAGTGTGTGAAGACACATACATTATTTTAAGTTTTGTAAGAAAAAGTTGCCACAAATTACTCTAATCATCTCAATATCTGCAACCAGTTAAAGCATTTCACTCATTTTTACTGATGGCTCTGAAATATTCAGAGAGGGGAAAAGGAAAAAAAAAGAGAAAAAAAATTAAAAAGGGCAGAAAAATGTTACCTGGTCAGCAGTTAAGCAATTAAAACAACCACCATGTGGTGAGGTTGCAGCTTTGTGATGCACAAATATGTGGGGATGGGGAGCAGGCACCAAGGGCTGCCTGGTGGGACAGGGACTTGGTTTGTCACTGCTGCAGCCACTGAGAGCTGAAAAACATCCCTGGCCGGCAGTGAAGCATTAAGAGCCACAGCCTACCTGCAAGTGGCCTGAAGCTAATGTGAAATGGCAGCTGAGAGCAGCTCCATACAACTTTCTCAGCCTCCCTAAGTAATTGGTAACCTCTGAACCCCGCTCACATGAGCAGCTGGGGGGAGCTGCTCCCAGATAGGCAGAGAGGTCAAGCCAAAGCCTGATTGTCTGGACCTTCAAACATGTGACCTTCCTCCTCAAAACGTTTTTTCTCACACCTCAAGATCATGCCACTGGCCTCCAGAAGTGCACTTTGATCGGGGCTCGGAGCGCTTTGTTTACCTTATGTACTGAGCCCAATCAAATGCCCTTGAACTGTACAGTATCAGCTTTTCCCAGGTCCTTTTAATTTGGGCAAAGAGAAACTAGCCCATCTTAGCAAACTTCTACTTTACTTAGTGCTGATCTTGGACTTTTGCAAAACTGACAGTATCACTAATCTAATCCTGATGTCTGCACTGAGGTTTAACACTTGAAACATCCAAGTGAAGTTTAACCGGAGCTATTTGCTGAGCTTTTAGGTCCAACATTTTTCTGGGGCATATCCAGCTTTTAAATTGAATATGACAGAATGTCCTGATTAGCTCAGTGTTGTGAAAAGTGGAATCAAAGCCTCATTTCAGGCTGCTACCAGGTACTACAGCATTCTTAATCGCACATAGCATTTGACCATGCATGCACTAAAATTTTGCCAAGCCTTTTGAGATGCCAAAACAATTCTTTGTTTTTTAAGAACAAAAGTGAAAGAATGTATGTCATAGCCATTTATTTTTATGAGATTTAAATAATTTTATTTGGACAAATATGCAAATACTCTAGTTGCAGAACATATTGGTTATTTCCTGTATGTTTCCACTGCCAGCATTTTCTGGAAGTACACCTCACTGTCTGGTCATGGTCCTATTTTCCAGATAAGCCTTTGTTACTTGTTTTTCTCTGCTAGAATCTCTATTGTTGCCTAACATTCCTGACTCTAGATCATGTTAAATATCTCACTTCCCCTTAATAAATAAGATGGTGGCTTGGAGGCAATTATTCCTCCAAGAACAGAATTACCTATTCATCTGCTCTACTGTCAGTTTCTTTTACTGCATTTTGATTTCTGTTTTGATGGAAATAATTTTCAGAGCAGGCTGCTAATAAACTGGCAAAGGGCCTGCTCACAGTGGTATTAAGAATAACTATTCTGGCATTCTCTTATACTGAATTTCACATAGCAATCACTGGCAAGCCCTAAAATTGTTGCAAGTTTTACCAGTATGAAAGGACATCCCAGTACTTCAAAAATTTGGTACTCACTTAACCTAGTCAAATTCTTTTACAGTTTAGAAAGCCAGCTGCCTTGCAGTGACCGTCAATTTTATTGTACAAATCAATTTGTCTCCACTGACGGAAAATAATTGCAAAGCAAACAAATTATCCATGCTACATTGAACCCTATTCACTCTGGGGACGCTGAGCTTACAGCTTGAGAAGATTTTCCTCTGCCTGTCTCAGAAGTAGAGCTTGCTATTAAAAAAATCCCAACAAAACATTAAAAAAAATGTACTGCTTTTACTCTTACTGCTGCCAGAGATTTCCAGTATATTAATTTTGCATTTGTCTAGGCATTAAGATGCCATTATGTGGAACTTTTCTGAGTATATTTAAACCCCAGTATATGATATGGCTTTATATACTAAATTTTCAGTACAAAGAGCACAGTTGTTGAAAGAGGAGGATTTGGAAGTGCTCGAAGGCTTACAAAGTCACTTAGGATCTTATGTAAAAGCACAGACCAGCAGCTCTCTATATAGGCCAATATCCACAGAGGGATTTAAATCCCTGAATAGACTGGAGGGCTGGAGTGCATTTGCTCAAATTTCACTCTTCAAAACCACCACCCTCTTTTCATCTGCCACTGGAAACATTTTCATTCTGTCAACATGTCTAATGCCCCATGAGTTCTGCTCCTGCCAATCCCCCAAAGCCCCTCTCCTCAGGGTGAGGGTCTGGCAGTCCTGCTGGGAAGATGGAGAACAGGAGCCTGGGCTCTACAGGTGTCATTTCCCAGCAAACACCTACCAGTAGCTGGGCTTCCCCAGGAAAGGGGGACAGCCCCTGGAGCAGGTCCCAGCTTGCTCTTACTTGAGCAGTGCCATGTTCCTTATTTCTCCCTCTGGCATAAATGATATTTAAGTACTTCCATGAAAAGTGGATCAAACTGAACCCTGCCTCAGGAAGACTCTCACACGTAAGTTTCACCCACTCCTTCATATCCCTGTGAAGCTTCCCTGGGGACAGGGTAGTGCTCAATGCAGCAGCTTCACCCAGCTCCAGGGAGGGTTTGGGTAAGGCCAGCACCAAATCCCAGTAAAACTGAAACAGGAGGGACTGACCTGTAAGGAAAGGTCTGCTTGTAAACAATAAGGAAAGGGAGGCACTTCATCCACCTGGGACAATCATGGAGCTGCTGGAAGAAATATCTTATGCCTTGATGACTCCCTAAGGAGTTGGAAGAGTCCATGATTAAAACTTCCTTAAGTTTGGCACTTGAGGTCATAGAATCTACAGATCATGAATGCCAGGTCATAGTCCATGTCCAGCTTCAGACAATACAGTCTTTACAGGTTGTTGCCCTAAATTCAGTGGGTAGAGAGCTCAGTGCCAGGCTTTGCACAGCCAGCAAATATCCACTGGATAAAAAAATGTAGTGGAAAAAAACCCCATTTATATATATATACTCACACTCTTTTTTTTTTTTTTTTTTAACTTCCACTTCTTTGATTTCAAATGCCAAAGGTAAATATCCCCCAAATTTGAAATACTTCCTCATTTTCTGTTCCATCTCTGTGGGGCTATTTATTTATATACAATATTCATTGATATGGCAGAAAAAATCCCTAGGTGCTTACATTGTGTTTTGATACCACTAAATTTTGAAAGGACAGTAGGATCACCTTGCCTACTTTTAAATAAAAATGAGCTCTGTTTAAGCAAGACTTATATTTCCCATTATTCCAGTCTGTCCCAAGGATCACCTGGGCAGTAACTTTTTGTCCTAGTAAACCAGCCTTTGAGCTGAATTTCATTTCAAAGGTAACTATTTTGTTTCACTGCCTCAGCATTTCAAAAAGAAGACATGCAGCAGTTAAGTTACATTTTTTCCCAAAGTTGATATTGAATGCAGTATTTGATTAAATATACCCCATAAAGCTTCTCTTTTTAAAGGTGGTGTTTCTAAGAAATGGGTACTGTCATTCTAAGTGAATATTACAGCCTATTGTACTTTCTATTTTTCTTTATCCTTTATTGGAAGATTTTAGCAAAATGTATTGTATTAATGTAAATTTGTATTAATGTAAATTTGCACTTGTATTAATGTAAATTTGTCGGGGGAAGGTTGGAAGAGATCTCAGATTTTCTAAATTCTGGGAATAGGCACTCATTATTAGAAAAAAATGCGTAAATTTACCTCCACTGAGAAATTAATTTTAGTAAAGCCCCTACTTCTTTTTGACTCCATAAAGCCAACATGAAAGACAAGCCTTAGGAAAGCTCTAAATGCACAAAATGAGGCATGGACTGGGTTGGAGCTTCCTCATTCTTATGTGTCAAAGCCAAAAACCCTTCAGACAAACAGCAGTGAAAAGCCAGACTTCCTCAGTTCCAATGTTCATCAACCACCTCAAGCTACTTACCAGACATGAAAGAAATAAAGAGGCCAAGAAGTCAGTGAAGGGAGTTACAAAATACTTGGTAGCGTACAGCCCAAACTCTTTAATGACATTTTTAGTAAATGTTCTTTCTGCCAAATGTAGTTTTCTTCATCATCACCTCTGTCTCCATTAATAATATATAATGGCACTTCAAAATTATTCTTGTAAAGAACTTTCTTAATAGCAGACATCAGCTTTGTTCATTGCTACACAAGTCTGCAGAACTCAGTTTTTGGTGAATGTATGGAGTTCTTTATCTGAATATTTTCAGTTTAAAACATCACTAGGAAATACAAGAATTTGCACCAGAAATCCATCCCGAGGGGATAAAGTCAAATCATTGGAGACACATTTCCATGATCCTGACCTAGGAAGAACATTGTCCAGTCTAGTCTGTGATGAGAAAATATTTGAAACTGGGACAAATTTCTCACTGACCTCCTCTTCCCCCACTAAGCTCACATTCTTCACCTCCACTTCATAACTTTTCATGGAACCAGAAGAACAGCAAGTATTTTCTCCATATATTTCTACTCAAACTCTAGTTCCATTTGTGGAGAGGTTAATTTTCCAGATAAGAAGGGGCAAGAGTATAAGCTCTGCATTTGTATAAGAAATAACAGGCAAGAGTATAAGCATTCAGATGCTTGCAGGAGTAGAAGGTCTGCAAAAAACCAGATATATTTTCTGGAACCCACATTTCATGAGATTTCCAGGAGATTCTTCAGCTCCTGAAATAAAGTGAAATATTTTTGCCTATGTTGAAATGTGTCAATTTATTCTACTTCCTGATGAAATTTTGGGAAGTCTTGGAAATTAACATCTGGGCGGAAAAAACAATGTGGGAGGGAAAAAAAAAGCCAAAAATGTTTGTTTCACCCATGCATTAACATCCCAGTAAAGGTTTATAAACAAACTTTATTATAACTGTAAGCTAATTCTAAATATTATAGATGACAAATTATAGATTAAATATAATAGAATAAATCTGGGCTTCTATTGAGCACTTGAGAAGAATTTCTAAGCATCAGATATTTCTCTCTCTCTCTTTTTTCATCTCATTTATCTGCTAAATACTAAAATCATTAATTATGTGGTTATCATAACATGATTATGTAAAAGCAACCAATATGAGCACTACCTCAATCATGTATAAAATAAACAAACCACAACCAGGCAGATGGCACATTTGGGACCTGACGCTGCCCTGTAAAGTTGTTTGCTGTTTTGAAACTGAAAGAGCAATGTCTGCATGATCTTCATCACCAGTTTAGCACAAACATTTTAAAACCACCTTTCCAATCAAACAGGTACAAGCCTGTTTGTCATGGTCATGCTTCCCAGTCTCTGTACATAAATTTTTGAAGCATGATTTTCAGATCTGTACTGATTTAACACTCAGGTAACGTTTTCACCTTTAATGTGTTTCCTCCCAGTTCCACCTACTGCTCTGAGGGATGAGGAACACCATTCCACTCATTTAATATTTCATTGATTGCACTTTAAATCTGCAGCATAGCCTCCCACTGCTACTGGGAGGACAAAAGGAAACACTGTATTAAGATAATATTGATTCAGTTAACCAGAATAAAATGAAGAAAAGGTCAAATTGGGGCAAAGCTAGCGCAAGGAAATGCAGATAACTGTTGTGATTCAGCTTCCAACAACTGCAGAAAGGGCATGGAAAGAGACTCTCCAGTGTTCACTAAATGTGCCATTACTGTGGAGTCATCAGACTGCCTTGAGTTGGGTTTTGTCCCCTAGGCAATCATCACAATTAATTGGGCACGCAATTTATCATAGACTAATTAAGTGGCTTCTACTGCATTTATCGCTGCTTGTAAAGTGAAGGAGCTCATTCTGACTTTTTATTTGTAACACTGGCAATGCAGTTTAAAGCATGATTCATCACTTCTAGATGGGTTTTAGGTTCCCAGCAACTGAACACCCCTGCACCCAAGAGGGAGCAGCACTCCATCCCAGCATTCTGGGCCAGATGTGTTTGCATTTCCAAGAGTATTAGGCTGGTTTCTGCAGTAAAAGTCCTTGATACACATGCATTTGTGGGAGTTTGTGTGTGCATACGTGCTCATGCAATTATCTCTACTTGCCACTTGACTTTTGGTCAATCGCAATCAGAATTTGAGAGATGGAGAAAGATCTCAAAAGAAAGAAATCCTGCCAAGGTTCCCTCTGAGAAGGTGACTTCACAGTAAGTTTATCCCTGCTTGGACATGAGGGATCTTGGGAATTCTACCTTGAGTCACAAACCAATAGGAACCAGGCATCCTTGGTTCCTGTGCTCACAGATTTATGTGTACCCACCACTGCTCCTCCGTGCTGTTACAACATTCTGCTGCCACCAGGATATTTGCTTTGCTTATACTGATCTGGGAGACCTTTTACATTTTTCATTTACATTTACTTAAAAAAGATAGCAATTTCAAAGGATATCTCATTTGAACCAGACTGCATATTTAGAGTTATGTCACTTTTGAAGACAGGGCAGATCAGGGGTACCTGTGTAGTCATGTTGGGGTACAGTTCCTTCTGAAAGGTGTTTTTTCACCACAAATCTTTTGAGTAGACCCTCTCCTGGTTTATTCCTACTGAATGTTGCTAGTTAAGCTGAGAGCATTCACATTTGGATGCCTTTTCTGGTGTAACACATCCAACAACACTGAGCCAGGGTAGGCATCCCAGTCTCACCACCACAGCCTAAGGAAATAGGAACTGAGCCAATATCTTGGCCCTCCACTCCAAGGTCAGTGTTGATGTAGACAGTCAGATACTTGAAAAGCTCCAGGAACGTGTGCAGTAGCTTTTAGTATTCCAGAGTTTATCTATGTGGAATTGTCCACAGAGAAATGAAATGCATAAAGTGGTGAAGGATTGAGGAATTTGAATCCAAATGATTACAGAAAAAAATCTGTTCAGTGTCATTTTTGTAACTGGCATAAGAAACCAATCTATTCTCCAGCAAGACAAGGCAGCTTAGCTACTTCATTTGATTGTTAGGGCATCTTAGCAAATACTCCTGAGTCCACATAATGACTACTCCCATATGTTCCTAAGGGTTGTGTGGTCTCTTCTCTCGGTCTGCACACTCCAAGGTTAGCTTTACACAGAGAAAATGAAGATTGCAAAAGCATTCCTCAACAAGGAGACATTTCCCATTTGGTCCTCAGCTCCTCATTGTATTTCCCACCCACTTAACCACAACATTCATTTTTATAAACCAAACTGTCAAGAGCATGCCTGCACCACCCTTTTGCATTTTTAGCACGGATTAACTAGAAGAAAACTGTTTTGTGCTATGCCAGCTTCAAATCTCTGCATTTACATCCCTATTCAAATAGATTATCAGTCATGGTTAAGGGTGGAGGATGTATTTAATGGCATAGCTCTACTCCATACTACTATGCCCAGTGGTGATGAGTTACCCAAATTACCTTTAAGCCCAAGTACATGTGGACACTGGAAATTGTCTAGCAAATCATCTGCACTGTGTTCTTCAAAGTTTTTGTTCCCCTTCACTTTTTGACATACCACAAGTTTCTCAATTTTGCAGCAGCAGAAGAGCTGAATGGATATTAGCAGCAGCAGGAGGAAAGCAGAGGAGTTGCTGACCTTTACTCAAGATGTGTCTTTAAAGAAATGTCAGACTTAAAGTTATCACATAGCCTAGTGTAGCCTGAAAGCTTTCTCACAGTCTCAGGGCCAAGATGCCATACCTGCTTCATCTCCACCTTTTGCCAAAATCTAAAAGCCCATCCCTACTCAAGAAAGCATTCAAACTGACATTCAGTGAGGGCTAAATGGCCAGTTCCCACCAGAGAGATTTCTGCATCAGTTTCTGAAAGCTGTCCCTAGACTCAGCAGTGGGGCTTAGCTTTATTTAGGTAGTAAATTACAACATCATCTTAAGAAAGCTAAGAACATAAAAATATCTGCAAACTATGAAAATCACTCCCTCAAGGTAGAATTGGAGCAAAGTACTTGACAAGAGTTTAACATGAAAATTGACATTAAATAACTCACAAAGACATCCACTGCCATCTTTTAGGGGTTATTTTAAAGGAGACATTGGTTTTTGTGTATCAGAACCACATGCCTCTACATAAGATCACAGGTTGAGATTTCCACCGATATCCTTAGACTGCATTTCTTTGCATAATGCAGAATTTCTGAGGAATCCCTCAGCAGACAGGTCTTTCAGAGGAATTAATGTGTGGTATTGTTGCTATGAACATATTGTAAGTTTCTCTGTGTGTAAGCCTTCTGGTCATTTTCCCATGGGAGAACATCCTTTTGCTGTTCTTTTACTCTGTATCAGCTTTCTGTAAACAATATTTGTGTCTGTTCTTTCAAGGACATTGAAAATGGCTCTGCTCCTCCTTGAAAGTGGGAGAAGGAGCTGAAAGACTTTATCTTTCTGATATTGTAAGCATTCGGCACACATTCCCTGGACGAAGCAGCAGCAAGAGCATGGAGAATGCTCTCTGCTGAGGAGATATAGAAATATATTAGAATTATGGAGTCATTTTAATAAATCATATTAGCCTTCTGAATTTATTGCCAGGAGTCCTTTCTTCTATGTATGGACCATGATGATATGGTATTATGCTGCTGCTGTTTCCCATCAATGAAGTGGGCAGAATCTGAATAAAAGGAGGGTGGAGAGAGAAGAAGCAGTGTGGACCTGCCTGGGAGAATGTGGGGATGGCATTACTGGACAGCAACCTTTAAGGAAGCCTCTCCTCTTTCTTTAACCATATTCAAGCAGTAGTAAGATACACTGGAAATTGGACTGCTGGATTATGTAGAAAGTTACATAGGTGCTTGTGATTGTACCCACATACTTAAAGGTTAAGATCTTCTACAGAGCAGATATTTTAGGTCAGACTGTTGTCCCTGTATCTAACAGATTCGCTTATCTATCTGATTTTTCAGTCTACAATGATCATATTTTTGTGAAGAAAGCCAAATATCTTCAGGATAAAAATATATATAAAAGATATAGCTGCAAAAACAGCAACCACTGTACCTCTGCTAAAAGAAAACTTGGTTTTATAAGCACTAGCAATGCAATGGAAAGATTGTTTTTATGGCTCCTTCCCTGTGCCCTTTCTACCTATTAAATGCTTTTTCAAACAGTTCTTTAGGGTCTTCATGAGACATTTGAAGACATGCTTCCTGATTTGTAAAATTTTCAGGATTCAGACAAAGTGCCAGTCAAAAAATATTGTTGTAAGTCACAGAGACTTAGGTTTATTCTCTTATTCTTTTTTTGATTGAGCATAAACCAGATGGAGCTCTGCTCTCTTACATGTGCATGCAAGCTTCATACTGGCAATAGGGTTTTGGCAGAAGTTTTATAAATAAACATACATTTCTACACTATAAAGTGATATGAAAAGAACTTGAAATGGTCCTTGGTAGAATTTGCTAGTACCTTTAAAGGATGAGATCCTCAAAATTCACCTCAGTGTGTGTAAAGACTAGAGATTTATCCATTTTGTCAGTGAATTTCTCCAATTAGCTGCACTCATGTTTCTGTGAGTGCCAAGAATTGTGCCAGAAATTGCCACTATGTTGGAAACCTGGGGCCTGGCTAGAGTTGATATGAAAGTGTTTGCCTCTAAAGTAGTGCATCATTATCTGTATTAGCTACGAACTGATCTTAGAGCTAATATCTTGGTCGTGTATATTTACATTAAATGCCTTCGACAGGTCTCTTCACATGTCCAGTCTGATAAATGTATTTAATACACTTCAGTAGTGGTGAGAAACTCTTGAAAACAGGGCGAATAACTTTACAATAATTTTTTATAATCTTTTTTAATTTTAACTTTAGAAATGGAAGTGTTCAAGGCCAGGTTGGATGGAGCTTTGAGGAACCCATTCTAGGGGAAGGTGTCTTTGCCCATGACAGGGGGGTTGGAACAAGATGAGCTTTAAGGTCCTGTCCAACCCAAACCATTCCAGGATTCTCTGATACTGTGATTTATTGAAAAAAGATCAACTTAAGAAATATCAAGTAGCCTACCCAGAAGGACGTAATCACTATAAAATAGCCCAGGAAAAGGGAATATGTGGTCCAATGCACTTTTTATGGAGGGAAGAGCTGCGGATGTATCAGCTATACTTTAAACAGAGGGATATTGAAGGCTCTGCCTTCTCTAGCTGGGTTTTAAATGCAAGTTGACACAGACACTGCAGTCTTTCAGATGAGCAACATGAGTGCTGACTGGACCAAGCCTTTCAGGGGAGGTAGTCAGAGGAAAATCCAATTTGTGAATCCCAGCAGAGAATGAAATAGGGGCTGTACCCCCAAGCATGCCATGACTGATGATTTTGAGCAAGCTGACAAGTAGACATTTAAGTGAGTGTTATTAACATCAGAAGAAAGGTATCCTGCATTCTTTTGGTGCACAAGTTGGAGTAGCTGAGCAGGGGCTCTGAGATTTAAAAATTTGGACAACTCTTTTACCTAAAATGAAATGGCCTTCTGGTTAAAAATGGGTTTTCATGTGTCCTCTACACAAATGGGACAAATGTTTTGTTAGTGATTTCAACTGACTGCAGAGATTTATTTCCTAGATACAGATGGGTCTGCATTCAGCTTTTAAAGTAAGTTTCCCTGATCTCCATTCACAGATCTTAACATTAGTGAAAATTAGTGTTCTCCATTCACATCTTAACATTAGTGAAAAAAAAAATTGTCAAAACAAACTTCTCATTTCCTGGTTACCTACTGGAGGGCAGAAGAGCTACTTTGAGCACTGAATTAGTCACAAAACAATGTTGTTTTACCTGCCATGTCTCTCCTTTTGTTTGCTTCCTGGTAGCCCTAACCACTAAGCCTTACTGCTGCTTTAACTTGCTCAGATCTTGCCTTTTATTTCATTAGTAATTCTGTTACTGAAGGCTTGCACCTTGTGAACTGCCTAAGTCTGGTACTTCACATTAATAAAAACAGAAGAACTAACTCAATCACTTGCATTAATGTACTAGTGCTAATTTTTGCCAGAAAACTTACATATTCATATTTTGGCGACATCAACATTTCATTCAGTTTAGCTGATAAAAAATTAATGAAGAAAAATACCTTAGGTTTTGTGATTCACATGCTTTTGAAGAAGAATTCTGAAGATATTATTTGATTTGAAACAATTTATTAAGTCTTCAGAAATAATAACCAAATTAAATAAAGACAATGTTACTTTTTTATTCCTAATGGCTTGAACATCTTTCTGATTGCAATGCAAAATAATAAGTAGCATATGATGTAACTTATAATCCATTATTGTTTATATGTACACTATAAAAATATACCTTCATGTATGTGCATGTGCATGTGTGTGTGTATATGAATGCACGAGTGTGTGTGTATAAATTAAGAGATATTCCAAATGAACATTCTAATTTTTGGAGTCCTGGCTGGTGACATTTCAAATTTAATAAATATAAAAACCCTATTGCAATTTAGAGTTCATTTAGAGGATTGTCTGCATGAGTGAGAAAAAGAGTAAACTGTATTGTGGGTTAATAAAGGCTCATGGCATTTCTCAAAGACCCAGGAGAACTTGCATCATGGGCACAGGGATGCAGAGACACGTGGGGACCTCCCTCAGTGCTACCCCAGCCCTGGTACAGGACATGATGACATCCCAGAACTAAACTCTGGCAAGAGGTTATTATATTTGTTCAGTTGACACAGACACAATTTTTAGTCTACCTCCCAAAAAGAGCTCGTGCTATACCAGCTCAATTTAAACATCTCTGCTTGGGGAAAATGGCCGAGGCTTTGCTCAGGAGCACTTCGCAGTGCTGGAAATGTGAACCAAATGCAGCAACACAACCTTTTTCTGCCCAGTTTCTAATGTCCCTATAAAAACCCCTGCTTTAAAGGCAGAGGCTCCCTGGCCATGCCTTGTGCCACCTGTCTGGGTGCCAGCCTCAGGGAGCACTGCAAGGAGGTGGCCACTGTCCTGATCCATACCGGAATTTCCTGCCTTCCTCTCTGCTGCTCTGGCTGGCTCAGCCAAAGGAGCAATTTGCAGTTAGTCCAGCAAGAATTTACCTGTGAACACAGTCATATCATCTCAGAAGTGCATTTTCTGCTTCTTTCCTCTTGGAAATAGTGATGTTAGTATTTGGGCTAGTTTGTTCACTTCCCTTGGGTGGCAGCTGTGCCAGCAAAAGTCCTCAGCACCCTCCTTCCCTCAAAAAACCACCCTGTCCTTGCTCTCCTGATGACCTGCCCAAACTTCTTATGGTCAACATGAGCTGGCCTGGCTAAAAAGTCTGTGCCAGCTTGGTTCTTGTAAGAAAGGCTCACGAGAAGAGATAATAAAACCATAATACAACTATTCATGTCTGATAATGCTCATTAGATAGATTTATTTCATAAAGTTATATCATCACCTCCCTGCAAAACAATCTCTTATCTTTTTCAGCAGCTTTTGCTGATAGGACTGCCAGCAGCTCCTTAGGAGATATCTCACATCTGCTTATGAAATAGGCAAAAAACCTTTGTCCTCATCATCACAATATCTTTTCATTGAAAACCCTGATGCTTAGGGAAATTCAAATCCCACTTATTTTTGTAGGCAGACTTGACTTGGTGAAGATTTTATTGTTAATCAAAAATTGAGCAGCATAGAGAGAAAGAAAACCAAACTAAAACCACCATCCCCACCCCACCCCTTTTTCCAGGCTCTCACACTCTGATGCAAGCAGACCTGGACTCAGGATCAAAAAGGTCACCAAAGAGCCACTACAGAGAAGCCCTTTTGGTGTCACCTAAGCATGAGGGATGGCTGGAGGCAGAACACCTCCTCACAGAGGGCTGGCTGCCCCACCAAGGAGGTCAATGAGAAGCCCTTTGCCTGGACAGCTTGAGACTGCATGATGTCAGAAAAGACAAATGTCAAAGGGGATCTCTCCTCCAAGATGCTGTGAAGACAGACAGCAAGGGAAGTATAGTGCAACCTCCCCATCCACTCCTTTTACTCTGTGGAAGCTCAAAAGGCTCATCTTACAGTGAAGGAAAACAGCATGAGAGTACCTCTGACAGGAGCTTTGTAAAGAGGTGTATCAGCTTCAGCTCACATTTCCATCCAAGACACTCGAACAGCTCTGATCCCTCTTGTTCCTCTTCTCCTAAAGGTTGAATCTCCAGTGTTTCACTGCTGTGGGATGGATGCCCACCCATGACAGAGATCTCCCAGCCTGTCTGCGAGCATCAGAGAGACACACAGACTTATCTCATTTTGATGGCTGCTTTTGTAACCACTAAAGACATCTCTGGCTTGTTTTTGAATTGCAGTGCAATACTAGAGCGATGGACACAGAGAAATGGCACTGGCTTGGCAAACTCTGATCGACAGCTGGTTCGCAGTACTTCAGAACAGACTGCAATATTGTTTTGGAGTGCTTCCCTTTAGCTGCTAAACTGAGGCATGAAAGGGAGAAAAACTGCAAAAATGCTGTGAAAAATGATAGCAGGAAGAGCTTCTATTACTCAGTGATTTTGACAGTTAAAGCTCTGTTTTCAGCAGTTAGCTTAGAACACCTTTCTCTTCTTTCCTGTCTTTAGGAAAACAAAGATACTCCTTCCAATATGTGGGAGGACCAAGACTAGAAGAAAATTTTGTTACATCTTCGTCTTGACTAGGAGACGAAGATGTAAACAGCTGAAAATTTTAGGCCTTTGTTTATTATTGTTATTTTTGATCTCATAAGTTTTTATAAATGGAACAAACAGACCCAAATCTTCTTTTGTATAATTCATGCACACAGCTTGTGATTTAACTGCTGATATTTTTTTATGTGTCCTTGGCTTTTTTCTGGCATGTGAATGAAAAGAGAAATTGCATATATGACATAAGCAGAGCTTTCTCTTCGCTCTTTATGCTTGTAATGCTGTTAGCTAGATTTGCATGCTTTGACTTGAGAAGATTGATTGCTGGCAGAGCAATGAGGTCTGGACAGTTGGCAGGTCAAAACATTTATTAATGTGATTGTGCAGAAAAGTTTGGCTCCATGGTAGAGAAGAGCCCTCTGAAATAAATATGGAGACTGGGAAATTAATTATTAAGGAGGATGTTGCAAAAACATACATCAATACTGTTCAATATGTGGTTGGAAGGTAATTGAAAAAAATTATATAGACTCTGACTTAAAAGGAGAGGGAGTCTGATGAACACACACTATAATTTCTGACAGCACCGTCTGGCTGCTGAACCTGTCACAATCCAAAGTAGCACTGGAAAGAGGCCAAGCCCAGTCTCCAAGGCGGGGTTCAAGCATGACGGAGACTGCCAGAGAACTTTGGTTATTTCTCACTTCTTTCCTGTGTTACTTTCACTTTACTTGTAGGAGGGCATGTTTCATTGAAGCACTTTAATCCCTCTTTCTATCTAAAAAGTATTTAATATTCTCCTAAATTTATGTTCCATTAAACCCTGTATATGAATACTTTACAGAGGTGCATGAGAGAGCTGGTCACTGTGTTTGTTTCCACATATTAGTTACAGAGCTGCCTACAGCTGCTTAAATTTCACCACCACTTAAAACCACTTTGAACGGTATTATAGTCATGGGGGTAGGTTATTTTGGGTTTTGTCTTTTTTTTTTTTTGACAAAACTGTCTGATATTAAACACAAATTTCTTGATTTAAATAAACATTGGAGAAAATTTATGTAATCCTGTTCAAGATACACATCCAAGCCAATATTTTCTCTCACGTATATATATAGAACTAAGTCTATATTAATCTAAAATAAAAATAGAATGATGATACTAATTTTGATTACATTGTTACTTGGCTGGCTTTAACCAATTCTTTCTTTCCTTTTCTTTCTTTCCCTTTCTTTCTTTTTCTTTCTTTTTTCCTTCCTTTTTTCTTTTTCTTACTCCATCTTTCCTTCTTTGCTTCTTTTCTTTCTGAAAGCATCAATAAATATGTCCTAAATCTCATCTAAAGTAAAATGCATTTGGGAGCTACTCAGTCATTTTACAGTCTTTTCCACCTCCAAGGGAACTGAAATCTGAAGAATTCTTCTTATGGAATAGATTAAATAGTTCCAGAAGACTGAAGCACACCTTTTCCCAAGAGCCTCAAAGTTACTTCAATGCAGTTTAATTCATCCCTTCAATACAGGCTGTTGAGTGTGAACCTGCAGAAAGTTCTGATCTTAGCTTTTTTTTTCTGCTGGACATCTCTTTTTATGACTGAGGTGGGAGGAGAGACTATTCTTGCTGTCTCATACCATTTTCACATAAGTGATACTTAAGTGATACATAAGTGATACAAACTGTCTCAAACATAAGAAGTCTTTACAATCTACTCAGAAATCGTATTTCCCAAGTCTTGACTCTCATCTGCTATTTCAACTCAGGACTGCAGGAAAGAAGTGGATTTTCTGCACAGTCATTCTGTTTTGCATTTCAGCAGGCTTGGGTTTACTGTGATCACTTGAAAAAATTCTCAATAGCTCTGTGAGAATCTAGGAAATACTTAGAGAAAACATCTTTCTAAGCATTATGGGCTTGATAAGTGCAGCTAATACTTAGCAATTTAGCATATTGTTCCGATTTTGTTAGTTCACCACTGTTTTCACAGGAAGCTGGCTTTGAAAAAATGACCAAAGAAAACAGTAGTAATACCTATTACTGGAAATAACGTCTGGAGGTATATCTCCTTCTCAATTTTCTTTGGCATATTTAGGGTTCAGAGTTCCTTTAACTTGGCAAGCCTGGGCAAGGAACACTTATCCATGTGCATGCAGCACATTCACTCCCCTATAATTACTTTTTGTTAATGCTCTGAAATAATTTTCTTTCCTTTTAACATAGTCTCCAGTTCTGCAGACATCCAAGCACATGAATAACAGACTCCTAACTTCAATCAGATTACAACTGGGAATAAAGTACTTAGCCATGTGCAGCATCTGGTTGCAGAATTAAGATCATTCATCTCTTGAGTCTTCCTAGGAAGCTACAGTATGAGATATGTCCATGTGGACTACGGGGTTCAAGCAAGGGGGCTGCTTTACCTAAGATGAGCAAAAAAGTTTTTAGAATTCGTAGGACAATCCACACAGCTAATCCAGCAGCTCCTGCAGAAAGTATATCAGCTCCAACAATCATACTATTCACACACTGTGGCATTTAGAGGGGGAAATACAGCCTCTGTAGGGAGTTAATTAACAGTTCAGGCTAAAAGGAAGTGCGGGCCTATATGTTTCATCAAAATCAAGGACTTTTTTTTATATATATCACCTTAAAAAATACATTGCATCTGATTTTTGAGAGAGGACAGCATCTTGTAAGACCACTATTCACTGAGCTTTACTCAAACATTTTGAAAAGAAGTTTGATTTCTTTGATATCTACAAGTTTCATTAACATGTACATAGGCTCAGAGCAGTGCATGATGTTAAAAACTTCAGTGTAATGTGTCACACTTTAACCTAAATTCCTCATGAATTCTCTCATGTATTTTTCTATGTCTACACACAGTTATAGGATGTATTTCCAGCAGTAAAGGCATTTTCCAGTATTTTGCTAAATACAGTAAAAGCCTATTTTGAAATTTATAAAAACATTTAAAATTAAAAAAAACTCTACATTTTGAGCTGTTATTAGAAGAGGTAATGAACTTAATATGCTAATGTAAAAAGCGAAAATAAAAGAATTTTCTGAGTGTTTCTGAATGTTGTTTTTAGTATGTTATCATTAATATATTAAAACATGCACAAAAATGCATTAAAGGATCAGGAATATTTTCCTGCAGGTACTTAGAACCTAATAAATAATGAATGTGATGATTAAGTACATGGGCAGAAGTACAGAGCGTTACCAAGAAAAAAAACTGCATAAAATCTGGCCTTTGAATGGATGTGCGCCGTTTTTTTTTTTTTAATACTTAAAAACCCACTTGAATATACTCAGTTGTGTGTGAAGAGAAAACAAAAGAAGCAAGCGTGCTTGAATTAATAATATATTTCCAAATGAAACATTTAAATATTGCCAAGAGCAGTGAGGGTGTCTGGAACGGAGCGGAAAGGCACCGGAGCGAGCCGAGCTGAGCGTGGCCGTGCCCCTCAGCGCTGCTTGAGCAGCCACAGAGGTTTGTGCAGGTCTAGAGAGCTGAAGTACGACCACCACCAGGGCTTCTCCCTGCCTGCTGGGGACCCTCCTCGAGCCTCAGGCTGCCTGTGTTGGGCGTGAGGGTCAAAAAGTTCCAGCGGGTCGTAAGGGTCGTATGTGTCCTCCATGGAGCGCCGGAGGAGCTTGCTGGGCCAGGCCTCCGCGGGCCGCAGCACGAAATCCACTCGCCCGGCCTGTTTCATCCTGGCAGGGATGGTGACCCTCTTCATCACCCGGCTGTAGCCCGGCGCCTGGGCGCTGATGATGAACGTCCCTGGGGGCAGGAGTCGCCAGTAGTCTCCATCGGCAGCTTGGGAAAGGGACAGGCACAACAAAACCCAGCTCAGTTTTAGCCTCGCGGCCTCTGAGGTTGCACACGCGCCCGTGGGCACGCAGATGGCACGAGCAGCTAAGGGGAGGGCCGTGGAAGCAGCTCAAGTTTTGAAAAATGTTTGAAGGCAAACTCTAGATGACAAAAAGAGACTTTGCCTGTGAAAACCTGGCTCTGGGAGCTAATGGTGTAAAATTCACATAGAAATCGGCAATACCTGCTGTTCCTGTATCACAGGGAAAAGATGCTTTCCTTCATGCTGCTTTTCCCAAGGGTAAAAGGAATAACTCCCAAAGAAATTAATTTAAAACTGTGTGAAACTTAAGAAAGCGGAATCAGAATCCAGGCTGTGATATATATACATATAATATTTAGAATGTCTAAGGAGCTAAGAAATCCCTCTTTTTATTGAATTACATTCAGCTCCTTTGCAGACATTCTCGCAGGTAAGACTATGGAGTTGGAGCTGCAGCTGGTATAAATTGCCATTAGTGTAAAATGGGTGTAAATTTCCTCCAGCTGAAGGTTAGACCCTGCAGGCAAAAGCAGGGAGCTTTAAAACTGAAAAGTTTATTCCTCATTTTATATTTCCTTTATTTTGAATGGCAAGTCTCTTAGCCTAGTTAGTGTTGCATTAATACTATTTTCTCATGGAATTTCTTAGTTCTTTTTAACACTAAAATGAAAAAAAATTTAACCATATGACATTTTTAACTCCACCTAACTCAGAGCAAATACTCTCTTTCCTATAGTGTAAACATATTTTTATTTAATTCTTAATCCTTTAAAGGTCCACTGCCAATGGGAAGCCATTGTCTGGGAAGAAGTTTGAAAAAGACCTTAATTCATGCCAGAGTCTCCCACCAGCCTCAATAATCTGCATCATCTCCACTATTGTATCCCCTCTAGTGCTAGTTTTTCTGAAAGCTGGAAAACATCCACTACATTATAAGCCATTCTGGCTTTCCAAATTGATTCAAGAACGATCATTAGACCAAAATGTAACCATTCGTATCTTCTATTTTGCACTTCTATGGCCTACCCTGTTCTCACTGAAATCAATAATAAAAAGAAAGCATTGATTTCAGTGACAGCCTAAGAGCTCAGAACTTTATGACTGTGAAAAGTAACAGTTGTAAATGCCCCAATATGTGTTTATCAGTTGGTGACAGGTATAAAGTGGACATAACTCAATGTTCTAATAATAATTGTCCAAAAATTGCATATATTTATGTGTTTCCATACGAACAGGAAAGGTTGTGGACCCTTCAATTTCTGCAATTATTCTAGTTGTGAAAATCAGAGAGGATCCTACTGTACTACCTACAACTTCTTCACAATATCTCAACTAACTTATTCCATCAAGGCTCCACATCTCCACATGCTGAGTTACAGCCTCTGAGGAGAGCTGTTGCCATATTTCCCCAAACACTGACTTTGGTGAACAGCAGACTGTTCCAGGTGAAAATTTTCACATCAAGATCTCCATCATCCCAGAGACAGGACAGACTTAGCGTCTTTTCTTTTGTTATTCTAGAAAAGAACTCCCATCTGAGCCTTCAGTTTTCCATTAGGTGTAATTTCTAGCAAACATAGACAATACTTTTGCAGGTTAAGCTCTGAGTAATTTCACTCTGCCCCAGGAAAAACCTTAAACCAAAAATATTACCTGTGGTGACATCATGCTGAATGCCTCTGACTGAAATACGAGCATTTTTTATTGGGTTGCCAAACTTATCGGACACAATTCCTTTTATCCCCCGATGAACCTGGCAAAGCAAAGCAAAGTTAGATGGGAGTCACTTACTACAATGCCACCTCCTCATCACAAGGAAACCTGTGTAGTGAGGAAATAATTGTCAAAAAGTTCAACCCATTTGGAGGCTCTCAGGAGATAATCCCCCTTCAGATTCACATTGCCTATTTAGGGAGGTCCAAGGGGACTGAAGAAAAGCATAATGGAACCAGAGCTTTTTTGGGATAGGTATGTGGCTCTGCATTGAGAGACCCTCCTCTGCACAAATCACTGGCACCTCATGATCTGACCACAGTATTTAAGGACTGTTTCTGAATGTCTGCCCCAGACACAGAACCACAAAGAAATGAAAAGTTAAGGCTTTCAAAACCAATCTGATGCTCTGAACACAATGAGAAGGCATCACTTCAGGTACTTGTGACTCATCATCACTCTGCTGCCTACACTTCACTGCCTGTCAGAATGCCATGACAGCAGTGTTTATGACAGGCATTTTCCCTTCTCTACAAGCACAGAACTGGGCTGCTTGAGCTGTTGAGAAATGTGCTCAGTGACAAACTAAAGAGCAATGTGAATTTTTTCACACAAGGAGGTGCACAAACAGCTACATTGGAAGTTCAATGAAATAAAACAAAACTGAAAAAAGTTCCAAATATTTAAACATTTGGCCTCTTAAGATTCTCTTCTTACCGTGTTCCAAATTTAAAATATTTTATGTCGGGAAATCTATATGACCTTTTTAAGTGAAAAATAATTCCATTTTGATTTTTTCTCTGAACAGCTATGACCAACTTGAGTGGTTCTTCACTTCCCCACCTCCTCTTTTCTCTTCCTCTCACTTTCCCTTTCCCAGTACCCTTGTCACAAAAGAATAGAAAAAAACCACAAACCACAAAACCACATTTGCTTTTCTGTTGGAATATAAAGATGTTTAAAAATAACCATTAAATATCCAACTTTACAGTAATTGATAATACAAAGCTTGAAAAAAAAGCCTAGTCTAGTTAGAGCAGTTTTTCATTTAAGGTGAGACTGTGTTGTCACTGCTCTTGTTAAGCAGCTGTTCCATACTGAGTGAAGCTATTCACTGGAAGGTTTAGAAGCAATTCAGTATAAAACTGTATAAAAAGTATATATTTGAAAACTATACCTTATAATGGAGCACTGCAATTTACTTTGCAGCATGAATTTGGGGATTTATCATATGGATAGAGAGCAAATATGGTCAGAAGAGTCATCTCAGACTCAAATTCAATTTATAGTGTAGACATACTCAAAGCAGTATGACCTCATCCAGCTTCAATAATAATTTTGGAATTATAACATGACAGGATAAAAATGACAAAATTGAAATTTCTTTAACAATCCTGCTTTGGTTTGCTTTAGCAAATGTACTATTTTTTATTTTTCCTCAAATCGGTGTCACATGAGTTTGCCAGGGTGTTTTGATATTGCTTCTTATGGGGAGAAGAGATCAGCATTTAGGAAAATGAATTCTACTTCTGTGCGTTGAGCCAAGTATATTTGTACACACACCGAACAGCCTGGTATATATCAGAATAAGAAAAGTTTGAATTGGTTATGGCAGACTTAATCCTTATCGTGGGTAATTCAGTCATCCTTATCTACAAAGTTGTTTTGCTTACTGTCCTGCATTTACTCAAAAAGCTTTTCCAGCACAGACTTCTACAGTATCTCACACTATAAAATCTTTACATCTTGAAGACTTCAATTGTAATATATATGGATTTAACCCAGCTCCATTTGGATTCACTAAAACTCATTTTCATCAGACAGCTGTAAAACGAAATGAGTTTGGTGGTCTGTACTGTAGACTTTATTGAATGATAATACTTACCACAAGTAGCAAGAGGTTGCTTAGAAAGGCCATAAAAACACTCCTAACAATTTTAAATTACTGCATACTCTATCAAAATAAGGCATGACAGAAAGCTAATCCACTAATGGCTGAGAGAAAGATGAGCAACTTCTGTTTCTGTGCTCACTTACTTATTGTCAGTGAGGTATTTGTTTTTGCTGAGCTTAAACTTATTATTAAAAATGACATTTAAGTGGCATGTTTTAATGCTCAGAGACACACGGTTCTTCCTTTAGAAGATTTGGCTTCATGTATTTAATGACTACTTTCACAAAGAAATCAAGATGGAAAGTGTGTAAACGCCATTTCTAGCAAGATTTTAGCTGAATCTAAATTTCTTGCAGTGAGACAGTAGGGTTTGGGACACAAACATGGAATATGGAAAGAAAAAAATTCAGGAAGGTCTCTGGAGAGCAGATCTTGCTGTTTTGGTCTTCAAGAGGAAGGTTGATTCATACTTTGCTGAATATTAATGTTTTCTCTAGTGTTAAATTTTAGACAGTAGGTGAATAATGCTGCTCAAAGTATTCACAGATAATTCCCTTTCTCACTATTTTCAAGGGCTTTGCAGTCTTCAATCTCAATCCCTTCTGCAGCATAGACAAAATACCACCTGTGTGTCCTGCTAGGCAAACTGAGGCACTGGGGCCCCTGGAGGAGTGTGGTGATTGATTCAGCATCATCTCAAGAGCTAACCAGGAAAACAGCAAAGAAATTAATTTTGACAAAGAATGAAAAAGAAAAACAGAAAGCAAAAAGGTCTGTAAAAGCAGAGCAGTACCATTTCCATGTAATTCAGAAGGGCACCTTTGTTTTCATGCCAGATTGTAAACAGTTCTTCTTCCAAAGGAAACTTTTCACATCCTACCTCCACGGTAACTTCAAAGCAATTTGTGTGAAGGTAATTAAAATCTGCCATACCTACAGGTTTAAAAAGAAAGAGGAGAACTCATGAACAGCCATGTAGCTTTTAACTGGAGCTTTGCTGCTGCAGTCAGCTGAATGCAGTCCCCATGGGTGCGGGTTATTATACTGTAAAAAGTGCTTGCTAATATATAAAAAGTGTTCAACAAATTCATAATTCTACAACTTGTTTCAACTATAAATTAACTAATGAAATTTAAGCAAAATTTCAAGCAAAAAGGCATAATTTTACATTATTCACCTGGCCAAGAAGTATCAATAGAGCAATAAAGATTGGTTAATCATAGTAATTGTATAATCGACAGTATCAGAGGTGACTGCCAAGGGTCACCAGAACAGAAATGACCTTTTGCCATTATTATGTTCAAAACTGTTTCTGTACAAAAGACGTTGGATATAATTTTGGGAAGAATGTAAGCCAGAGAGATCTAAACCTAATTCTCACGCATGTTCCAAAGCATTCCAAATGCCTAGTTTCAGCATAATTATTTGGGGATCCAGCTGAGTCTTATGGGAAAACACAACTGAAGCACTGCTGAAAATTTATGAGCACTGATATTTTATCCATGCCAATACGGAAGGAATTCTAAAGAAAACAAAATACCATTATTGGGGAAATCAAATTATCAACGGAAGCACAAATGAATTGGATGTTTGTCTCTGTTGTAGTTTTCCCCGAAAGAAGAATTTATTTAAACAGATGAGAAAACAGCACATGCATAGTCTACAAGATGGATTCAGACTCATGTGGCTAAGGAATGAGAGTGTTAAGCATTAAGCATTTATTTCTACATGTCAGATTTGAAAATAAAAATATTATATGATATAACAAATTTGACCCTTGCATAACTTGTTAATTTTCCTCAAGTCCCATTGGGGTTGAATGCATCCCATATTACCTGCGTAAAAACATTACCAACGTAGATTTTATGACTTAAATCCCCTACAATTTATGGTTTGCACCTTAACCAAACTGAAATGAATAAAATAATTTTGTTCAAACCCTGGTGTCTTATAAAGGTCACATAGAGGTTTTACCTCACTTGATATGATGGTAAAGTGGTTTTACCTCCAGTGAAGCTGTACCACTCAGCACCATTTATAATACCTCCACGTTTTACAAAATTCCCACCACAGCGAAGTTCAGACCGGTCCGAGATGACAGGGTGTGCATCTGCATAGGCTTTAGCCAGCATTTTGAACACCTGTAACAGACATGATTGAAATATGTTTGCTTTTACAAACTGAAAACTTTGCCATTGCTGTTACTAACTATTGCTGCTGTGAGTCCAGAGGACGAACCACCCTGCGCCCTCAAGACTGAAGGAGGTGATGAACTGTTCTACAAGGAAGTTTCGTTTGTCACTAAGAAATTTTGATTTGTCTTCTCCTCTAGGGTTCTTCTCTGCAATCCAATATATTTATCCAGGGACAACATATTAAATACCAGTGGATTTTTTGATATTTGTCTTCAATCTACCACCTGGGGCAGGAGCAGAGGACATTTTTGGTTGTACTTCAAGTCCCAGGTTTTAAAGTTTTAAAGTTGATATTTAGGCCTCCTTTAGGTTTTGTTTTAGCTTTTGATATTTTTATCTCTTAAAGAATACCTATATTACCTTCAGCCCAACTAAATCTACACACTGAGTGCTGCTGCTTAAAATAGTCAGTGTCAATTTGCTTTGCACTTATCACTCACACAGGAAAACCTGCCAGATTGATCTCAGAGAGAGTTGTTTCTGTGTGGGGCAGAAACCATTCCTAAAAAGTGAAGGGTAGGATGTGGTGGTGTAGGATGTCACCACTGATTTCCAAAGAGTGTTGACACTGATGAAGAGCAGAGCAGTCACCACGCAGAAAGGAACAGTGGCAGAACATGTAGAAAGAGCAGTTATCTGAAGAAACCATTTATTTGAATCATGTTCCTGCCCTTCTTCTCCAATGGTTATTCCAACTTTGTACAAAAATCCTCCCTCTCCTTTTTGTTTATTTGAACCTCATCTGCTAAGGCTAGACTCTCAGATTTCAACATTGAAATTACAGCAGTTATCAGATGCTAATTGATCCTACTATTCATCATCATGAGTTTCATTCCATATTGCTTAAGACAACGTGTGCAAGAAGTTTGGTGGCTGAAATCCTAGTTTTAGAAGTGATCCTAAAACTTTATCCTAGTGTTGTCATGAAGGATAAAGACCAAAATGAGCAAGTACATATCATTGATAGATATTTGTGATTGTTTCTGATAATCACATGGCTGAGTCAATTATGGGATCAAGTAGATGACCAAGGAAAGGTGGAAAAAGCGTTTAATGTAAGTGTGAAGAAACTTTACTGAAATACTTCTGATGACCAGAAATCAAAAATCCAGACAATATAAAGTGCTTTTGCAACTCCCTTAAGTTTCTATGTGTCTAAATATTGCTCAGACCAGAAAATTGTGTCCTTCAAAGTCGTGCTGAAAAGAAATAGATATTAATTAAATATGCTATGAAGAACTTTTACTGCTAATAGTTCAGTGCCAGGCTCGATATCTTTAATTTCTACAGGAATTTGGGTCCCAGTTCTGAATGTTCCATGGAAGGTATTTGGTATAAAGTTTAGAAGGTGCCTATGTGAGTCAGGAGTATGATCCTCACCTTTTACAAAGACATCTGGAGATGTCCTATTTCCAGTGACCAAGCCTCCTCTTGTTTCACACCAAGAGACATAAGGCTTTTGCCTGGCCACTAGTTCAAGTGAAAGAAGACAAGAGGTAGTGAGAAGAGAAAAAAAAAGTTCCTGGATAACAATACATTTGTTGTCACTTAGAAGCTAATGTATGACCAGTCATGGACCTCAAGGAAACTTAGATTTTTAGGTATAATATAGGCTAACAAAAAGGGGAAAAAAAGTGGAATCTTTGTGGCTTTGGTAGTGTGAGGTTTCACGCAGTAAGGTGAGGTCAGTGCTGTTACCTCAGCCAGCACTTTTACACCACTGACCATCACAGGTTGAGTTTTTTCAGGGGGAGGGAAGGAAGTGTTTCAATTCACCAAAGGGAGTGAACTTGACTTGGTGTGGACCTTTCTGCCCTGGTGAGCAGAGTCATCAATTCAGTTTCTTGTAAAAAAAAAAAAAAGTGTTAAAACATCCATCTCCACAAACCCTGAAATATGGGTAAGTTTTTAGGTGGGCTGAACCAGATGCAAGAATGTGAGTGTAAGGCCATGGTCCAGCTTTGAGACTCCTTGCTGTCAGCCAGTACTGCCCCAGGCTGTGGTGCAGGCCAAAAACAGCCTTGAAATCTGCAGTGTCTTGGAGCAGAGGAAAGAGAGGATCCCTGTGCTTCCACGCATGCACCATGATGGACATGAAGAGGTGGAAGCTCCTGATTTGAAAAATCAGTTTTTCACTGAGGCCATCCCCAGCCCTCCCCTGTATGTTCTAAACTTCCAGATTTGTAGCCAAATTCCCAGACTTTGCAGTCACTGACTATGCAGCAGTCACCTGTATAGGGTTCCCTGTCTTACTGTGTTGCAAGCCAGGAGTGCCATTAGGGTTTGTCCAGCTGTGCACTACACTGGGATGGAGCCCTCTGTGGCTGCATCCTTTCACTCCAAATCCACATGCTGTCCCTGAACGGGAATGATTTCAACAGGGGTGAACTGCTTGATAAAGCACACATGGCAATATTCCTTCACCACCTATGCATAGGATAGCCCTAACCAAAGCAGAGGGATGTAGAAGCACAATTTTATGATTTCCCTCAGTCCTCAGCAAGAGGTTCTGCAGCTTGCATTAGCACCTACCAGATATTTCTTACACAGGCTTTTTGCTGTGCAGTGTCTGGTTAATTTTACTGCTAAATCATTTTCATACACACATAGTCAGCAGGCATTGTACAGCTCAGAAGAAATGGATTGATACAGAAAATGTTTAACAGTCATACATCTTTAAATATTTAATATGTGTTAGTGAGAACTGTCATTTCAGAAGAAGTCAGCCTAGAGATATGTTCAAAGATAAAGGATGCTTCAAGTCAAAGGTCAAGTTCTGACTATTTTCAACTGTTCTTTGTTTATATAAAGAGCCACTTTTCTTAAGAGGCCACAGACATTTTTAGCACATGCTAGAAGGCTGAAAAGCTAGCTCTTCTCCTGGTGGGCATGTCGGCAATGAATACTAGATTGAGGAAACCAAAGGGAAATAGGAAAGATGGCAAAAAATTTCACAGAAGATTTACAGTGAGTCCCAAATGAGGAACTTTCCAGGGACAAGAGTGGGAAACCAATCCCATTCATCTGACCTGGAATAAATGTTACAAGGCTGCCACCATATGGCAACAACTCTTTTTTCCTCCACTCCTTATGGATTCCACAGGACAAGAACACTGCTGGTCAGGCTTGTTCCTTCTCTTCTGGAAACCACTGGTAAAAATATCACAGCCTACTCCCTTTAAAAATTAAAACCTGGATTTTCCTAATCTGTGCTTCAGGAAACCATATTTGACCTCACAAAAGACAGGTAAATCTTTCCAGACCAAGCTGATAGTGTGTAAACAATCATATATTTTAAAGTACATTAAGTAAGTGTATAAACCAGAGTCACATGATATTCTGAGTTGGAAGGAATCCACAAGGATCATCAAGTCCAAGTCTTAAGTGAAACGCCTCTATAGGGATAGAGCACTTGACCTTGGCATTATTAGCATCAGCTCTATCCAAATGAGCTGATATCATGTTATATATATATATATACTTGGATTATGTGAATAAATATGTAATTCAATACATACATGCATACATATACACACATGTACATGATCTAAATGAATCAAAATTTGTTATTTATTAAATGTAAATGTTCCATATTTCCACAAATGGAACCAACATCCTAAGCCTGCAAAAACAATATTACCTTCTCATCAGGTGTAGGGGAGAACATTTTTTCTTCCATAGGATGCCTTGAATAGTCATAAGGATAGGTCACAACCAGCTCACCCCCATGGAGGCTGGCAGAGAGCACAAATGGGATAGACCTCAACCACTTCATGACTGCTTTTGTCTCAGGGGCCACCTGAAATCCAGGAGAAAACAAAAAAAAAGCTGTGACTAGCCATGCAACTCCAAAGGGATTTGATCCTGGGCAGGATGAAGCCCAGTGGAGAAGAGACTGGAGACAAGGAGAATGTTGAAGCTCTTTGGCTCTTCCAGCCCAAAAGTTACTGGGGGCAGAACATCAGTTTTCTACAGGAAACTGTGGAAAAACTGGAACAAAAAAAAGAAAATTTGACAGAAGAAGAAACTTTCCATTACAGTGACATTTTCAGATGATGATGGCAGTACTTTAGGCTGGAAAACTTGTGGCATTTTATCACTACTTACCTAACTCCCTATCTAATTCCATTTCTGAATCAGCAAGATTGACTTTGAATGGCTAAACTGGAATAAGGGGATAAATTCACAATTCTCATAACGTTGAAAATGCATTTGCTATCCTTAGGTGCAGGTTAATCTGTAAATAAATGAAAACTAATGCGTATAAAGCACAGCAATGCCTGTGGTTTACCTGCAGTGAACTGTGGCAGATAAGTCATCAAATTTAGGGGTTTTGGACAATAACAACGGCCAAGGGAGAGGGCAGCAGACTCCAAAAGATGTTCAGCCACCCGACATGCAGGAGGCTCCCTCACCCCGTCTCTGAGGAGTCATTTCTGGGACCGGCTCCGGTGTTAGGTCGTTCTTAGGGATAACAGTGGCATCTGGTGGCCGGTCCCTGCAAGCCCAGACTCACGCCAGTGCCCCTGCAGAGTTGAGGTGCTTTCCCTTGCAGCTGGAGGAAGTTACCTGGGGAAAACCTGAGGAGGGCAGAGGCTGCTCATCTGGACCCTGCATAACTGCAGATATACAGGTTTTATAAAAATGAGAAATACCTGTTATGATGAACTTAGTTCAGCATCTGTTTAGGGTTGCTTTAGGGATTGCTTATCACCCTTTGCTTTAACTCCATCAACTGTCAGAAAACCAGGCAGCCAGGGCTCCAGAGCACTAGTGACTAACAGTGTGCAGGGAAAAAAACATCCAGAACAAACAAGAAAAAAACTACCAAACCAGCTGAATAAATCCCCTAAAGGCCTATATATTTGTGTTTCAACAATAGTAATTCCTGTTTTCTTTGGATCAGTCTCTAATCTGCTATTGTTAAAAAACCTTTGGGGATCCACAAACCCAGGTGTGGAGCAGAGAAAAACAGTGTGAAGGTGCACCATGCATTATTATATATATATACTATAATACATGCACCATGCATGTATTATAGCTCCATCAATGAGGCAGAAAGCCAAGAAAAAAGCCATGTCTAAACATAGTTTTCCCTGGAATGATTTAAGAAGATATTGCCTTGTCTACTCCTGACCTAAGCAGGAGACTACCGCCCTATAGATGCCATAGTTTTTAACTGAGTCCTTCTAGTTTTTGGGTTAATGCCCAAAATGTCCTTAAATGTCCTTCAAATGCCCTTCTGTAGCTATTGAGATAAATGCTGTTCTGTAGCTTTTGACTTTGGCATTTTGAAGAGGCAACTTAAAAAATGGGATGTAACAGGTAAAGTCTGATCAACTAAGGAACACACAGAATGCACTTTGCACACCAGAAGCCTAGTAAAAAGTTTTTTTACATAATAGGGAAGATTAAACACAGAGTTTCCAGGAAGGGCATGATATTAAAAAAAAAAAAATTCCAAAAGGAACGGACTTTTTGCAGTCTCACACACCCACTCACACAATGCAGAAGTGGGAGAAAGCAGCCCCCAGGCTTCCTGACAAGAAACATGGCAGTGTCCAAAGAATGCTATCTGCACCAAAGTTATTTGTTTTTTGTATATTGTATCCCAGTGTCCTGGGATAATCTGATCATGATCTTTATCCCAGTAGTGCTTTGGACTGAACCAGCCACTTCCACCTGCACCCTGGAAATTCATCCTTTGAGCCCATCTCTTCTGAAGAGAAGACTCCAGTGGGCTTGTAAGGGGCTGTGTCACTGCCTGCCCCATGGATTGGGCAGTTTGGGAGTTTCTCAGGGTGGTTGAGAACCTGGAACAAGCTTACACCTTCCAAGTCCATAGCACCAGCCCTTCTGAGAAGGTTGCTGTCCCAAAAATCTCATCAGCTCCCTGCCCTGCTGCAGCTGCCCTGCCAGAGACCATGCCTGACACAGCATTGGCCCTGCTTTCAAACAGCAGCCCTAGGCCTTGATAAGATTTTTAAGTTGCTTCTGCAATTCAATAAACAAGAGTAAAATACAGTTTTATTTGAGAGCTCCTGATTTCAGTCCTTCATCCTGATCAGCCAACTGGCTAAGCAGATACCTGGGGTATAAGCCCCAGACAGTGCTGTCTCACAGAGCCAGTGTCTTACTGAAGTGAATGTTGTGAAAAACCAGGAGTTTCAATGTCACTATTTTTATCCTAATAACATTTGAGTGACACCAGTGATTAAGGCTTTGAAATGAGCATATTCTGGTTCAGCTCCACTGGATGACAGCAGGTGTTATCTATGCCACTCTAGCCTTTGACTTTTCCTTTAATGTGGGTTTTGTGGAGCTTAATTTTTTTTTTTCACCACGGCTTTTGTTTTTCAGTTAGATGAGATCAATTTTAAAGTATCCATCTCATAAGAACAATTCAGAGCACAACTAGAAAAGAGAGAAATTATTTCTGCATGAGTACGGAGAAGGGCCACTACCCTTTTTAAACCCGAATCACATTTCTTCAACTATACTGCAATTAGTCATTGTCTCCAAGGCTTTCAAAGATTTCTTTTCTCCCTTTAAAAAGCAGCCAGACTAATTTTCTTAAAGAATATGCCAGCCTCCACTGGCACAGGCTTCCAAATTCTGTTTGAACCAAGACAATTGAACTATATTTTAGATGCAGCCTGAGGTCTGTCTGTCTGAGCCCTCAGACCACTTACTACAATAATTCATAAAAGTATGCTGTATGTATGTAAGTCACAAAATATGCTGTATGAAGCCAGGCTTTTGGGGAGCAGGAGCTCTGGCTGAGAGCTTGCTTTCTGCTTCTTGATCTTTATACAATGTCCTGCAGTACTCAGGTAATTACTTTAACAAGGCAGGTAACAAACACTGTTAAGGAAACAAAAAGGGAGAGGCTGGTGTTGAGACATTCAACCTAATGCTCCTGCATGCACAAAGCACCACTGTAAGAGCCATGGGCTCATCTGCCTGACAAAACTGAAGCTCATGAAGGGACAGCTGATTTGGCAGTCCCATGGTACCATCAGCAGAGGAGACACAAGGCTGTGAGACCTCTCACTGCCAGGTTTGTGAACCATAGGAAACTACAGTCAGCAGGGAGATTTTGTGGTGCCACCAAGGCCCACTGGTTCCCTCATTTGCTCTGTAAAGCACATGGATTTGGAGATGTTTTGAGTGTTGTTTATGTGAGGACCAGCTTTGGGGCCAGGAGAGCACCTAGAAGTTCCCTAACTTTGGTGCTCTGAGGAGTACCTTGGATGGCCACCTCATTTCTTTAAAAACAAGAAAAGGTTTGCAGGGGAAGGGATGTATTTGTAACCCCAGGCTGCACCCACTGAGGCAGAGCTCAGATTGTTGTGTGCCAAGGTTTCCTGGTCCCTTATCTGTGACAGATGACCCAGGGTGATGCTGCAGCTGGGGCAGAGCTGTGGTGGCAGCTGTGAGAGCAATGTTAGGCTGCCTCCACCCATCCCTCTATAAACAGCTGTGATGTTATACAGTGTTTAAGAAAGCTAAATACATGGTTGTCAAAATGACTTCTGCAAGTGGCTGCCTGCCACTGACCATCTCTCTCACAGGTCAGCAGAAGAACCAGGGCAGAAGCAGGACTTGGAGAGGGAGGAGGGTAGAGCCAGGAAATCCAGAGTTACAGGAACTCTGGGCTGCACAGTGTGAGACAAGCTCACAGTTTGCACGGGGCACTGGCAAAAAATGGGGGTCAAAGACATGTTTGTCCTTCCTCAGTGTTGCCTGGGTCCTCAATCCTGCACCTCTGGACACAGAGAGAGAGTGAGCACATAGCTGAAGGGAGATCTCCATCCTTTCCTTCCCATGTTGGAGCACGGGATGGGTCTGAGAAGCCCACCCCCTCAGGTGGAAGGAGCACTATAGATAACGTGTGATAAACTGACCATAGTCCCTATTCTCAGTCCCTCTGCACCACAGTGGGGAAGCAGGTATAGAATTCACATGAAAAATTAAGTCTGGGAAGAAGGCAGAGGTGGAGGGAATGTGTTTTTAAGATTTCTCACTACTCTACTCTGATTCGATTCATAATAAAATAGATAGAAATAGTTTTCCTGAAGTCGAGTCTGTTTTGCTTCTGATGTTAATTAGTAACCACTCTCTCCCTGTCTTTATCTCAACCCATGAGCTTTTAGTTACGTTTTCTGTCCCCTGTCCAGCTGAGGAGGGGAGTGATAGAGTGGCTTTGGTGGGCACCTGGCATCCAACTAGGGAAACTCACCACAGGGGTGAATCAAACCCTCTTTGACTTTTTTCTAAAATCCCTTTTTTTCCCTCCCAGCTATTTTCATTTGGCCTCAGGCTCTGCTCCACAGCTCTCAACTCGTCTTTACCATCTGAGGCTCTGAACTCCACTTGCATTTACCAGCTCGCTGTTATCTTTTATTATTCAGTCAAAAGTTGAAAACTTCTAAGCTCGTGACCTTATAACCATGCAGAAATTCAGTGCCATAAGCTGGGATCTGTGATTATGTGCAAAAATAGAATAAACTAATTGAGCTTAGTTATGGCAGAAATTAGTGCTCTAATACACAGTGCATTACTGAGCCTCTTACAGCTTTGCATCGTCATATGCACATCATCCTGAGGAAGTGAGGTGCTTTTATCTAGATTTTACCATTGTGAAATGGGGTACCACAACACTGGGGCAGCATCAGGGATGCCTTTGGGATTTAGACCTGGCTTTACATAAGACCACCTGCAGCAGAGTAGGAACCTGTATGATCTCTCAAATCTTCTGCTAACACCAGAAGAAACAATTCTGTTCCCCACCTGTCTGAGGCTTTGTGCCAGCAGTAAATATTGAATCAGAATATAATTAGTTTAAAAGTAGAAGAAAAGCAGAGCTCCCAATATCTGAACTACTGATTTAGCTTCCTGTGATTCTTCTTTCAAGGGCAGCTAAGGTCCACTCAGAGTTGTGCTGGGGGCTGCTGGGCTGCCAGCAACACAGGTAGGGCTGAGCTTTGCATTCCTGACAGAACATTACACAGAGCTTAGTGATGATGAGTGTGAGGCCCTGCAGTGCTGCCTCCATCCTGCTCCCACCCTGCAGCAGCAACTTTCCCTTCCAGCACCTCTGCAGCTTGAGTGGCTTTTTCCACTGCTCTCTATGGCTACAGTCATTTATAAACATCCTCTCGTAATGGAAGATGACACCACACAGCTTTACGTGCAGCCTTTGTACATTTTCCATGGCAAAAACTCATATTGCATCAAACCTATGCAGGGCTTGGTGCAATGACAACCAAATCCATAAAGGCTTTAACAGGCACCACAGTTTAAAGCACTAATGATGAATCATTACATACTTGTGACCCTCTCATAACAGTCATTATTCTTAATCTAAACCAGCAAAATTCAAATTATCCACAAATTTTCCAAATGATTTGTGACACCTGCCTCTTTGGCCAGACCTACGCCTTGATTTTCATGCCAATTCTGAGCCTGTCCATTTCAGTCCTACTTATAAAAATCTGTTTACAAGCAAATAACTTTGGAACAAGCAATCTCAGTCTCTTAATTCCTGAGCTGCTCTGTAGTATAAATGATTTATAAAATGTGTAATTCATACCTTACCCCACCAGTAGGACTGTGGAATGGGGATGTGGTCCAGACGGGCTCCACGAATCCCAGCTCTTCTGTAAGCCTCAGATGTCAAATCTGGGAAATTTCTGTTCAGGTCCAAGTTCTGAGCTGTCTGGCGTCCAATGACCCATCCATTGTAACCAGCCCCCTGTTTTGTCACACAGAAGCCAATTTCAGAATTTCCCTGTCTCAAAATAGCACTTTGTGGTAATTGATTAATCAAAGGGAAGTTTTAAAAGAAGTAAACTGAAAATGTCTGTACTGTTAAAAAACCCACGCCTATTAATTAATCACATTTTGTCCCCATGAATATTAATGCACTAACTAGCATTTAGGAAGTGTTTCACTCACCAGTGACTCATGAGAGGAACACAGGAGCCTCTTGCTCAGAGCATCATGCAGAGTGGGTTAGAGAAGAAAAAGAAAATACAGCTGATGCCCCAAGACTGGATGAGGCAGAGTGCAATAACCCCAGACTCATACAACTGACAGAGCTCACCACATGAGCAAAAACAGAGCAAGAAAGGTCTAGCTTCATGTTAGTGGTGGTAGAGGAAACAGAGAGGGGGAAATAAGAATATCAGGTTACAAATAATAGAATCTTAGTTTTCACAGGTCTCCATCAGACATGAGCTGATCTCTGAAAACTGCCATCCATTATGAAACTTTGACAGTAGAGACAATATTCATATTTCATTATGCCTACAGTTTTAAAAGAGGGGGAACTCAGCATGTTACTAAACCTTTCCTTATAAAACAATGTAAGTCATTATAGTGAGTCAGGCATTTTGTTCTAGCACTGATAGCAGAGAGTGCTAAGTGTGTGAAAAAGTATCAGTCATCCCCACATCATCACATGCAGGCAGCAAAACTGACAAATATGGCTCTGATATCCTCTTAGTTCTGTTCACATCATCTTTGGAATGCACCACCAAACCCACCTGGGATTCTGGCAGTCAATTATTAGTGTTCCCCCCTTTACATGTCACTGCCCTCCCAGTTTATTCTTTCCCATGGGGAATTAAAGAAACATGAAGGCCTGAACATCTCCTTATAATAAAACTTTTACCTCTTCTGCAGCTAGTTCATACCCATCAGGATTGAGTGAAGGCAGGAGATGAATTCTGGTGTTGTTAATCAAGGTCTGGATGCGAGGGTTCCCGAGAAGATATTCTGAACACAGATATTGGGCAAGGTATATCAGCAGCTCCTTCCCCACAACTTCATTTCCGTGCATGTTGCCAATGTACTTAAATTCTGGCTTGACTGTGGAATGTGAAATAATGAGATGCTTTAATTTGATAATACCTGAGTGGCTTCCAAAATCAGACTAACACAAGTCGCTTACTGATGAGTCAAACTTTTATTTACGCTAAATTCATGCACACGTTCCTGCAAATAGCACAGCAGTTCTAGGTGAACTTCCCTCCATTAAACACCAGTTCAGCAACAGTTTAAATACTGTGAAATAAAGTTAAGCCCAAACTATTAGGATTCCAAACCATAAGAGGCAATCATTGCTCTGAGCTTTTGCCAGAGTCATCATTAATTGTGAGCAAAGGATGCTGAAAACAAAAACATCAAGCCATGGCTGGGAAGGAACAAAATACAACCCTGGCACCCTGACCTACCTTGGGGGGCTTCAATGCCTTATTTTGTCACAGATCCTAGAAACCACCTGCAGATATGTAATATATTACCCCTTTATTTGGAAAAGAAGTTGGGTTATGCATAAAAAGGGGCTTTCAGGCTAAATATCCCTGGAATAAGCCTATTAGAAACTCATAACTTTGCAATTCCCTGTAGTTATTCTCTCAATTTCCATCTTTTCTTAGAGACTAATGGAAAGCAGAAAATAGGTGTCTGCACTTTGCAGACACCCTTTCCTGTCTATCCCTTCATCTTTGCCTTTGATCCTGGCCAGCCTTGAGCACTAGACACTGGAGGGGGCCTGGCATAGAGCTATTATGCCAGGCTGGCAAAATCTCCAGCTCTGGAGCTATTTCTACCTCCTTTTATGCTGTCCTGGGCAGCATGAAGCAACAGATTTAGAGAAAAATGCTAGGAAATGTGTTAAACTACCATCTTTTATCATGCCATATAACAGTTTTCATTTAAAAGCCTGATTCATAGGCTTTGTGTTTTCCTGGCAAATGGTGTACAAGCTTAAAAAGACACCTGAAACTTATTTTCTTTGAAAAAGAGACAAAGGGTGATAGGCCAGGAAAATGTAATGTAGATCTTTGCTCTGTTAATGACATCTACTGGGACCTGATTAAGTTTAAAGGCACCTCAAAATACCTCTAGACCATTCCAGGCAGCACAGCTGAGAGCAAACAAAGCGACCAGTTTTTGCTGTCCTCCCTGAGTCCCCTGCAGCACACAGAGGACACAGCAGCCTGACCTGAGATCATAATCTCAAATGTTAGGGCAGATGCAGCTCAGTTCTGCCACACTGCTGAGGCTCTGCTGATGCTGGAGCTCTTCTGATGAGAAGCAATTTGAGGCTCTCAGCAATGGCCATAGCAATGAGTAATAATCACAAGCAAGCAAATAATTTTTGACCTGGGAGCTGGTAACGGGAAAACAATACCTAATACTGCCCTAGAAAGTTATCTGCTTTGTGAAGCATTTAAAACATTTAAAAATCTGGCCCTTGCTGTCTTAGTGATGAAACTACAAAATAGACATTTGTAGTTCCCCTCTGCAGAAAATTTGTGAGGACTCATATCCTAATGTATATATTAGCACCTATATATAGTATAATAACATCTATTCAGGGGCTATGATAACATAAATTCCTGGTATCATCCACCTGTTACTCTGACAGGTATAGCACTGACATGAGTCTCTGTTCAGGAGGATTGTTTTCTGTGCTGAATCATCCTTTTTTAGTGTCAATGTCCTTCTCTATCCGAGGCCTTCTCAGAAGACTTCCATATTTTAGGTTATGAAGGACAGTGAGGAAGTGGTAGATGACAGGGACGTCAAGTCACTAACAGAAATGTATCCCAAATTTGTACATTGGACACAAATAAATAAATAAATCACTGCAACCAAATGCATGGTGATACATGGAACAGCATTACCAAGCATGGTCATGCACAGAGCTCATAACAGTAAGAAATTGCTGCTGGGTTGTAATTGCTACGAGGAGTCATCAACTATCACTGTAACTCAAGAACACAAGGGAGGAGAAATGTTTTGGAGTCAATGCTTTTTGCAGTTTAAGTGATGTCCCAGTAAAAGGTCCTGTTTTGCATAATCTGGATAAACTTGGATAATCCGGACTCCCCTAAAGGAACCCCATCAGGACTGCTATAACTCACGCAGCTCGTGGTGTCCAGGCTTGGTTGAAAACTCAATCACAAAAAGATCCTTCCCTTCAAAACTGCGACCTATGCTGTAAGTTGTTGCAATGTGGGAGCACTTCGAAGCAGTCTTCTTCAGCGTGCTCACCATTTGGGAATATGAATGGTGTTTGAACTGAATAAAAGTTGCTGGCAAGTCTGAAGGCAAATCTTCCTCAGCATCTACTTCTCCTGCAATGAAAAATCATAGCAAAGTGTTTAAAACCATAGTGCTCAGAGGATTGTATGAAAACCTGCACTTTTTTTTTCAAATTATCTTTGTAAGTAAAAGAATTATAGAAAAAAAAAGCTGCAATCAAAACCTTAAATATATGTAGTACATCCTACACTTTATTGTGGCATGTTTTGTTTCCAAAATCCTACTAATGCATATGCACACTAACAAATATTTGTGCAATCTCCAGTTATATTTGACCTTTGGCATGCTAGCTCATTTCAGTAACAAATTGTACAGATGTTTTCCCTTTAAATTTGGTGAATAATTTTTTTAATGAGATTCATCTTTCTTCAGCTATCTGGATCTTCTTCATCCGAACAAAAATCCGTGACAATCATTAATGAGAATATTTTAATGAGCTCTTAAGTTTGACAGGCAGTCACAGATTTGTAAGTGCACTAAAGTTTCAGCTTTTAAATAAGATATTTCAAATATATAGATAGCTATCACACAGGACAGGGCTTATCTAAATGCATCCAAATATCTTGCTCTGAGCTGCCTGTCTTGATGCTCTTTTTAAATGAGGGAAAGAAACAGATACTTCTTGAGCACAGTTTAATTAAGCCTTTCAAACAGGTGGAACATAATTAATGACACATTACAAGTCTCTACACAGACAGCAGGCTGAGATGACAAGAGAAGAAGTTTTGTGCCATGGATAAGTCAAGGTGAGTGAGACAAGGCCCTGCCCATGCAGACAAGGTTCCTTCCTTCCTCACCTCGCAGCTTTGCCAGCGGGTCGAAGCACCCCTCTTCCTCCCCGGCGAAGAAGCGGTCACAGTCTAAGAAGTAGGGCCAGGCCATGTCTATTGCATCAAAGGCAGGGAGGCAATTTTTTTTGAGGTTTTCACAGACGTGCCTGCAGGGCTTTATGACTTTGTCCTTTTCGCACTGCGGGGCCAGCACTGAGCAGCCCAGGAGCCTGAGGTCGGGGTTGCATTCCCCCTGGAGCAAGTTGTGCAGCACGCTGATGAGCAGGTACTCAGAGCTGTACTCAATCACTTCTCGAGACTTCTGATCCAGAAAGTTAGGGTACACCATTTGAGTATAGGCAACATCAGTACAAGAACTCAGGGCAATATCCACGCATTTTGCTATGGAAAGGAGATGAACATAGGAAAAATAGCTTTCTTCAATGACATTCTGAATAGACAAAGAGAACAGAACAAATACCATGTCCAATGAACTTATTTCTTTAGTTGTCAGGTAGGCCGGGAGCAGTTTGCTAACTGAACTGCATGTTCAAAACCACTTATAAGAAGATGATGAGAAGTATGCTTAGTTCTGGAGATACAATTTGAACTTAGGAATTTGACCAGAGAATTCCTAAGAGAAAAGTGGGAATTTGCTGGTGAGAAACACTCAGATTCCTGAATAAAAGTGTATTTTTAATATCACTTCCTTCCCTGTCTTTGAATTATCATATGGATTCCCTGAGTAGGTGATCCTATAGCTTTTCTTCTTTAGTGGGGAACGTACTGCTATGTTATCTCTTTTCTCTGCTTGGCCCCACAAAATTAGTAGAGTTTAATATCTCTGAAATTATAGACCCTCCATGAAGTTTGATTGAAATTGCCCAAAGAGATGAAAAGTCATTCTGGTGCTTAACTCACAGGCAAGCAGATCCATAATATGATTACATGTATATTCTCATAAACCCATTACATTTTAAGAAATCAGGCTAGGAGGTCTTAGGAAAGGTAAGTGTTGGTAACACCTTCAACCCACTCAGAAGTGAAAAAGAGTAATAGAAAGACATCTCTTCATAAAATTACCGGCTGTTATAGTAATGGGTCTACATTGTGTCCTCCATTACAAGTGTCCTCTTGGTAATGATTCTGGCTGGTAATAAATACTGTTGTCACAGCAGCAAAATACTACACTGTCTGAAAGAGCACATTTAGCTTGTAAGAAAACCCACTGTAGCACCAACACGAGTATACTTGTCAGGAAATCATGAAGGAATACTTATGGTTTTGAGGTTCTCCAAGAACAGCAAGGAAAGACACTTCATACCTTTCTGTACAGTTTGACATTGGCCTGTAAATAAAGAGGAAAAGAAAAATCATTACAGGGTTGGTATACGGTTCCTCCTTTGTGTTAGGAATTGTCTGATCTGGTATCTGCTGCAGCTCTGTGCCTGAGCTCCAGCCATACCAGGAACAAGCACATATTACAGAATCACAGAATAGGCTGAGTTGAGAAACCCCATTCGCCCTCATCCACACGCAGCTAGGTGCCTAGGAAATTTCACTAACAAAAACCTAGGTCCTTTTTTTATCGGGTTAGTCTAAAAGTCCATATGAGTCCTTTTGTACATATGTGTATATAAAACACATATAAAGGTGTTTTATCAATCTCCTCTAAAAGATCTTCTTGTCTCATATAACGCTCTGGATACCTTTCCTGTAAAGCAATTCAGCCTTTGGTAGATATGAGGGGACTTTATTCCTTCCTCATCCTACTTCATCATATCTCTAGCAGTTGCATTTTGTCACACTTTTAATAATATCTTAAAGCTAATTATTTCTCTCCCCAACTACTTTCACNGTCTCGCTCATTTTTCATCCCTGGCAAAGAACTCACGCAGGGAATCTCCTTCAAGGGCCCTGGAGGTAGGTTCCCAGCAGGTTGTGGGGGGAAACAACAGCCAAAAAAGCCTCTCACAGGAAAGCTTTTCCAAAAGATCGCTCTTCTAATGGCTAGAAATTGCCTTTTAATTTCCTGTTTAAAAGTATTTGTGGCCAGTTTATATCCATTGTTGTTGTGCCAGCATTGTCCTTTAGCTTAAGTAGCTCTCTGTATTCCCTGGTGCATTCCTTCACACTGTGTTTGCAAAGAGCAAACAGATCTCCTCTGCTTTCTGTTTACTAGGTCAAATAAATGATGCTCTCTTGATTTTGAAGGAACATGGTTTGATGACCCAGGAAATGCTTCTTTTGCTCCTGTAGTCAATGATTTTATACTGTCCTTCTCCAATACTGGCAACTGAAGAAACATATTTCTGCCAAGGTATTGGAGCTGGTTTCACCGGTGCCTCATAGGAGCTAAATCACTCTGTGCAAACCTGAACACCAGGCTCACCTTTCTTGTGATCTACTGGGGACCTCTTCTGTTGCTATTTCTTCTTGCTCTCACTGGGGGGACAGGCATCCAGCTTCTTGCTCAGTAAATTGAGCATTTGTCCTCACAAGACCAGATTCATTATGTTTTTCTTTTTTCCTGCTAAAGAGTTTAAACTTCTACTCCTGGCATATTTGCTTAAACGTAATCATCTGCATATGTGTTGCTAATGAGTTGATCATTCTTTAGCCAAAATAAAGTCATTGTAATGAGAACCAAACTAACCCTGGGATTTTATCTTGGAGGGAGACATTTAATTGGAAATCAGTCTGGTTCTATATTATGGATTGTAATTGAGCCACATTACCTCATAAAATAAATGAGACATCAGAACTAGCAGAAACAGCCCATCCCCAACACCAACAAGTTCCGTAAAGCAGCAAGGTAGAAAAAAATATATCCAAACAAACTCCTTTCCTGGCTCAGTACATTATTGTAATTGCATTAAATAATACCTGGTTCATCAACAGTATCTTCCATTATAGGATTTCAGTGTTTCCCCTAGCTAGGCACAATCCCCTCTGTGAGTTAATTATTAAGGTCAAGGCATTTCTAAAAAAGCTTCATCTCAGCCAGATACTGCATGCAGTGCTACATCTGGGGATAATCAAGGAATAGCATTTTGTATAATGCCAGCTGGAAGAGAGAAAGAAATGATCTCTTGTTAGTAAGAGCTCCAGCAACTAATCCTGCTGATAAAATTGGATGTTACTACCCCCTGAATCTGGATAGTCTTATATACTAACACCATCACACCCACATTTGAGAGACCTTGGACATAAGTCTGGAGTCAGCCAAATGTTCCTTACAGAGGAGAAAATGTAGTGTGGAGAGGACTGGCTTGAGTTTAGCCACATCCCAATGAGGAGAGTGACAATATCTCCATTTATCACCAGGGTCATTAGCAATGAATCCCCTTTGTTACCTTGAGGGGTGGATGAGAAATATTTGACACCTTTTTTTCCCTCTCCTGAGCAGAAAATTAATGTACTGTAGCTCTTGTTTTAGACTCGAGGTTTGTATGTTCTGGACACAGTTCTTCATGGGGCATTTGGGGAGTATGAATGGTCTTTCTACAACTGCCCACATTTCTTCAAAGGTAAGAGGCATTTCCACATGTGCTGGCTCCAGGACCAAGCTACAAATGTCCTTTTAGTTTCTCTCTCTGACATGCAATGATCAAATAGTGAAACTGAGGCACACAGTCTCCCCAACCACTTTTGCTGGGCAGAAGTGCTATAAGCCATCAGTCAGCTTAAGATGTGGCACAGGCCTGTTCTCAATGGCATCTCAGAATTTGGCTTGTTCAGCTGGAGCAAAAAGGTGTTCTGGAATAAGCAGAGGAAACCAAAGGGAAAATGCAGCAGGCAGGATCTGGACATGGTGCTGCTGCTCCCTGCTCCAGCTCCCTGAGCAGCAGCAGACCTGCTGCCTTTAGCAGATGGCTCTTTCTGCCCAGCTGGACAGAAGGAGAGGCAATGGAAGCAATGGATAGCTGATGGAAGAGATGTGAAATTCTACTGATATGCTGTCCCAGGGTTCACCTGAGGACTGGCTCCTTTTGTGAGCAGGAGAAGATGTTAGCACGGGGGAGAGAAAGACAGCTCTGGTTTCAGACTGTGCTACATGTCATCCACACTTTGATATTTTTACCATATCTATATAGGGGGAGAAAATCTATTAAGCAACGTGGCTAGTGCTCATTAACAAAGATGCTGACTGAAGAGGATAAACCTATCTTTTAGATGAGGTACCAAATTCATATAAATATTTTCCATGGCAACTGAAATTATTCATCTCAGTATGTAATAAGCAGAGGTAATTCTGCAACACCCCTGCTTAGTGGATAAAGCTTTCCCACTACTTGTGATTCGGGGTACCCCTTGCCAACTCAAAGCTACCAAGATTCACTCACTGATTAGCAAAAGTGGCTCCTTGCTGCTGGGTCCTAAGCCTGGATCTAAACCTAAATCTAGATCTAAGCTAAAATTAGATTTAAGCCTCACACTTATGCAGCATACTGTGGCATTTTCTCTCTGTCTCCCCTTACTAGAGATATCCATGCAACTTCTTCTGGCCACCTCTCCCCATCATGCAAGCTGCTGTGGGACCCACATATCAGCCACCTCTGTCTTGTAAACACCCAGGACTGAAACAGCTTGAGATTTCAGGTTATCTGGAGTCAGTATACATAAACTCAAGAGACAAAAGGTCTGGTTTATACCAAACCCTGCTTTATAGCCAGCCTTAAATGTGTATGTGTGCTGATGTGGTGTTTTGACTTTCCCAATGTTTCCTAACACCAAAGCTTACATATGTTTTGGAGGGTGCAGCTCTGCAGGGGCCAAGGATAATTCTGCAGGATGTGTGCTTGTATAAATAAGTGTGGATACACGTAGCTGGGCCAGAGCCTGCCTGCCTGCCTGGAGAGCCAGGAGCAGGAAGCTCTCCAAGGCCAGCTCCCAGGCTGCAGCTGTACGGTCTGTTCCTGCAACCTTGCACCCACTGGCCTGCGACTCTGCACATAGAGATCACCAGAAAATCCCCATCCCTGCCCATGACAGCTCATTTTCTCTAAGCTCTGGCAATGCCAGAAGAGTTCAGCTGCTCCCTTCCTCATTTTCATAAGAGAAATGACAGAGGCTGATATACAAAGAGTTTCTCAGGTCTCCCAATTGACTTGGCAGGCTTCAATTGCTGCTTCTTCTGTGCTTGAAAGAATCTAAAATTTTTCAATTTTTTTGTGTAAAGGCTTCCCTAGGCTCAAAGGAAGACAGTGTCACCTCCTCTCAAAATCCCATCCACTGACAGGTTGGTACAGAAGGACCTTTTTTCTTCCTGACCCAGAATAGCCTTTTCAATTTTTTATGTTTATTTTCATACTCTAACTATTCCACCAGAGCTACAGAAGTTCTTTCAGTAGCACAGCTTCTATTTAAGATTATGGATAAAATAACTTATTGAAGAGGAGAAAAGCCATTTCAAGCTTTCTGAGCTCTCTCTATAAAATGCGCTTCTGGTTTTAATTTGCAAAGGCAAGCTTGAAAATCTACAATGCAGCACATACATATTTTACTGCCAAGCTTACATTTTTTCCCCTTGATGATTCAGCACCAAAGGAAGCAAGCTGCTGTGATTAACCCTAACCCAGACAACAGAGCTCAACAGCTACTTTTAGTACCATGGACTGGCCAGTTGCCTTTTCAAGAGCAAAGCCAACAGGACACTTGTGTGATTGATGATCTGGAACAAGCCCAAGGGCATATTAAATCTGAAATATCTAAGTCATTCACTGAGGCAGATTGGTAGGGGGTGTGCTGGTAAGTACAGGTCAAAATAGATGAGATCATTTATATTGTAAAGACCAGCATATCCCCTCCCAGCTTTCTGGGCTTCTTACAATACTTTTTTAAACTAGAAGAACACATTTTAGTCTGTTTATAGTCAAAGCCTCCACTTTTCCAAACAAAGTGTTTCAGTTCCTTATCACATTACTATTACTCTCCTGGGTGTTTTACACAGTTCATCAAGTCAGTCGTTCAGTGATATTCTGCCTTTGTCACTAAAGAGACAAAACTTAGTATCAGTAGCAAGACACAAACACTGGAAAAGCACCTTCAAATGGCAAAGCACAGCCTCCTTCCAGAGCCATCTCCTAGCTACAGCAAAAGGACAAGGGCAGGACAAGATCCATTACATAACACTTAAATGGATCAGAATCATCAGGAGGAGGGTGTGGGAGGAGTGGATATGTAAGGGGACTAGTGGCAGAGTAATGAGAGAGCTGAGTAGCTGGGGCAGGGGGAGAATGGTTGAGCAGAAAGCCCAAAGGAGAAGGCAGCTACACACCCAAGGCATACACGCAGGGGCAGAAGTGGAGAAGATTCCCAGCTACAGAGAAGAAATTCCAGGAAAACTGGAGGAGAGAGGAGTGCTTGCAAAAAGCAGCCACATGGTTAAATCCATTTTCTGGATACGTCAAAAGTTTTGTGAGTGGAGGACTGAATAGATGCTATTAACCCTCCAGCAATTGCACTAACGGCCTGGGGGAGGGATGTGTTTGAAGCAGGCAGAAGCAGAGCCCAAGAGCTCTGTGGAGCCCTCCTCTAACCCTGCTCCCTCACTTGAGGAAGCCTGAAAGCACCTGAAAGAGATTAATTCTTCATCTGCCCTTATTTTGCAGAGCAAGATCACAGCAGGAAGATGCAAACCAGTGTTCATTGCCAATCACCCTTCTTTCTAACCCACCTGCTGCCTGGCATTTGGTTAAACATCCATTTTTATCGAATTGCTGAAGGAGTTCCCACAGCAATTACACTGCAATCAGCTCTTTCAGGACTGCTCTGGAGCCAGTGAGAAGGTGCTGAAGCTTTCCCGTGGGTGATGTAAAATCACAACCTGCAGACCACAGGTCAAAATCTGTGCAGATGCACGCCAAGACCTGTCACACAGCAAGGGCACAAAGACAGCCTTAGTGGGCACCAGAAATCCTCCCTTGTCCCTAGCTGTTCAGATGCAACTTAAACACGTCTGCAGATGTAGGTGGTGCCTAAAAGAACTGACAAAGAGTATTTCTATCTGTCTGTCTGTTCCCACCACTGCCTTGGTGCCTCTAGTTACTCTGGTGTCACCCCAGCTGTGTCTCTGGCTGGTAAGTGCTGCTCCAAGGAGTCCTTCAGGAGTTGAAAATCCTGAATATAAACATAATTCACTAAACAAAACCTACTAAATGTTTTTTTTTTTTGGCCTCAGTTGAGATGTTTTCCAAGTTGCAAGGGAAAAATTACCCATTTGGAGAACAAAATGCAACAAAGATGATGACAACAAAGGGGGCCAGCAATTGCCAAATTGGCTGAAGCCTTAGTGAGCTGCATGTGTGACAGGGCTGCTGCTGAATAAGTATTTCCTGTGCACCAGAATGATCTGGAGACATATGGAGATCATCTCTCAGGGTCTGGTCAGCAAAGGAAGAAGAAATAAGCTCAAATCTAGGGGATGATGACATTAAACAACAGCTGGAGTAAGAAGATGGAATAGGTCAGGAAATCTCTACAACTATCATCTAAAGGATCAATTTTTTTTTTCAGGTTGCCTGGCAAAGGATGAAAACACTTATTAACCAGGTAATTTGGGTCTGTGATGCCCCCATAGCTTTACTTTGTGACCATGCACTCTTTACAACTCAGTTCCCATGGTTTAAGGATGTAGCACTCTCCAAATGCTTTGGCCAACAACCTACCACAGTTAGAAGCTTTCCTTGAAGCAAGCCCAACTCTATTGAATGTCATGGGACAGAGGATCATGTCTGAAAAATTGAGTGTTTTATCTTTTCTGCCACAATCTTTCCAAAACACTTGCCAAAATATCATCCCATCCTCTTTAAACAGCATATCCATCCCCCTGGATCAACTCTATCTTTTCTTTAATTTAGAAGTATGAGGACTATTATAATTAACATCACATCTGATTCTTATGTAAGTAGAGTTTCAACCAAATGTGGTACTTTTATGTTACAAAAGATTGACAGTTAATTTAACAACCTTGACTTAAATCTGTGCCTTAATCTCATATTGTCTCCTAGATAAATGTATCGTATTTTAACCCTAAAACTTGGGTGTCAGTTATATCAGTGGAGCTACAAGAGTATAAATTAAGGGGTTGAAATTTCAGTTTTATTTCTGAAGTGGACAAAATAACTCCAAGTCCCTAAACTCCACTAATCTCTGACAGCTGCATCCAACTGGGAGGGTGATTATGTCCAAACATGATTCAGCAATCATAAAAACCCTGGGTCATAAAAGCCCAGCAAAGAGACCAGGACATGGTCCTGCCTCAAACACCATGCTCACAAGATGACAGGTGACTTCTGCATGGTACCTCCTCGCTCAGCCCTGCATCAGGCAATAGCAAATGACATTTATCCAGCATTTGGCCCAGGCTTCAGAAGGGGTTGGCTCTCATGTGGCATCAGCAGCCCAAAGGGGACCATGGTAGCTGTCAGCCAGCCAGCATCCTCAAAAACTGTGACTGTGTGAAGGCAGAGGTAGTGTCTAGAAATGTTACAGGGGATCAACCTGTAATTGATCAACCTGTAATAAATCAATAATTAGTGTTATTAAGTCTTGCTAAAAGCCTAGCTGTGACTAAGAGCAGCAAGATTTTGTTCAAGTTTTGACTTCTATGTATTCACACCCCCACACTTTAACATGTCTGTACAAGTGTTCTGAAGGAAACTTTGCCTTCAGATTAAAATCATGCATAAATCGTTTCAGCAGTATAAGGAGATACCTGTGTATTTTATTTTCAATATAAACTTACTTTCCCCTCATAAGTGTCTGTTTCTGATCCCATTTCCCATGTTAAAAGGAGCTGAAGGCCAGTGTTGCTAAAATAATAATTATGTAGAAATCCTAGAGTCACTGGCAGGAATTCAGCAGAGCTCACATGATTCAGTGATGACAACTGGCTTCACAAAGAGCAGGGAATTCTCATCTTGTGAGTGAGCATGATGTAGACATTAGTTCTGCATTTTTTTGTTTTGACACAACTTGGACACATCCATCTCAGGTCCAGCCAGTGAGATTCCTGCAGCCTGGGCTTTCCCACATGTGGCAGCACAGTCCTGTGGTCATGCTCCAGGTCAGCACCTGCCAGTGCCGGCCACAGCAGGATGAGGGACCACCCCACTGGGGCAGGGAGGAGACCCCAGCCCACTGCCAAGTGACCCAGTGCAATCACAGGAGCACAGGAGCAGCAGCTGGAGAGGCTCTCCCTCTGTGTGTGCACAGGTTTCACCAGGAAACCAGCATGAGAAACATCCACAGCAGGTGAACAAATGTGCTCAAGTCTCATGGAGCCGGGGCCAGTGTGAAGGTCATAGGAGTAAATAAATTTTCCCTTTTTTCCCCTTTACTTAGCAAAAACTGTGACACATTGTGGAGTGGGAGCTACAAAGAAGAGGGAAAAGGTATAACATCTCTATGTGAACACTTTTTCTGGCAGTCTGACAATCAGTCTTAATGTTATAGCTCAGAGAGAAGCCAGTGCCACAAAATCAGTTCTGGGTTCCAGAATAAACACTGTAATTGTCCCCTGCCTCCTGCCCTGGTGGTTTCTCACTCCTCATCTCTCTTCCTTCTATCTCCCCACTCCCTCTCATCTCCACTGGCTAAGGTCAGAGATCCTCAGGATGGGACAATGTCTCTCTGCCTCAGGAGAAAGCCAAAATGATGAAACCAGCAAGGTGCTTGGAGGGGGAGGAGACCCAAAAGTGACAGCTGTGCCAGCCAGCGTTCTGGCTGCTCTCCTACCTCCACAGCTTCAGGTTAAACAGCTCCACTCCTCTGGGCTCCTGCCTGGAGAATTTGAGGCTCAGGGGGACCTTCTCCTTCTCTACAATGGCCTGAAGAGGGGCTGTAGTGAGGTGGGGGTCAGTCTCTTCTCTCAGGTAACAAATAAAAGGACGAGAGGAAACGGCCTCAAGTTTGGTCTAGGGGTGGTTTAGATTGGGAATTAGGGAAGATTTCTTCACAGAAAGATTGTCAGTCTTTGNCCCGTAGCCGTGCGGGGCCAGCCCGGGGCCGTGCGGGCCAGCCCGGAGCCGTGCGGGGCCAGCCCGGAGCCGTGCGGGGCCAGCCCGGGGCCGTGCGGGGCCAGGGCGCACCTGGGGCGGCCCCTGCCCGCTCACCCTGGGAGCGCCGGGGCTTTGCAGCCCCACTGGAACACCGGTGTACCCCTGCCCCGGAATCCCCCAGAAAAGCGCTCCCTGAATACAAGTAATAGGAAAGGAAAGGCTTTGTTGCTTTTAGCATCACTATTGATAAAGGTTTTTTCGCTGTTATGCCCCAGTCTGGAAGTGTTCAAGGCCAGGCTGGATGGGGGCTGGAGCAACTTGATCTAGTGGAAGGTGTCCCTGTTCAAGNAACAAATGTGCTCAAGTCTCATGGAGCCGGGGCCAGTGTGAAGGTCATAGGAGTAAATAAATTTTCCCTTTTTTCCCCTTTACTTAGCAAAAACTGTGACACATTGTGGAGTGGGAGCTACAAAGAAGAGGGAAAAGGTATAACATCTCTATGTGAACACTTTTTCTGGCAGTCTGACAATCAGTCTTAATGTTATAGCTCAGAGAGAAGCCAGTGCCACAAAATCAGTTCTGGGTTCCAGAATAAACACTGTAATTGTCCCCTGCCTCCTGCCCTGGTGGTTTCTCACTCCTCATCTCTCTTCCTTCTATCTCCCCACTCCCTCTCATCTCCACTGGCTAAGGTCAGAGATCCTCAGGATGGGACAATGTCTCTCTGCCTCAGGAGAAAGCCAAAATGATGAAACCAGCAAGGTGCTTGGAGGGGGAGGAGACCCAAAAGTGACAGCTGTGCCAGCCAGCGTTCTGGCTGCTCTCCTACCTCCACAGCTTCAGGTTAAACAGCTCCACTCCTCTGGGCTCCTGCCTGGAGAATTTGAGGCTCAGGGGGACCTTCTCCTTCTCTACAATGGTCTGAAGAGGGGCTGTAGTGAGGTGGGGGTCAGTCTCTTCTCTCAGGTAACAAATAAAAGGACGAGAGGAAACGGCCTCAAGTTTGGTCTAGGGGTGGTTTAGATTGGGAATTAGGGAAGATTTCTTCACAGAAAGATTGTCAGTCTTTGGAACATGCTGCCCAGAGAACTGGTTGCCACCACGCCAGGGAGGATTTAAAAGATGTGTAGATGTGCTGCCTAGGGACCTGGTTTGGTGCCGAACCCAGCGGCGCTGCACAGCGGTCGTTTCCAGCCGTAGCAATTCCACGGCTCTGCCGTTCCATCTGACAGGCTGTGGCCGCCCTTCAAACGCTCGGGCAGGGGTCAGGAGGGTGGCAAAAGGCTGGGGCAGGGCTCTGGGCTTGCGGCGGGTCAGCTCGGTGCCTCCCCGTGCGTGCGAGCCGAGGAGCCGCACGGTGGCACCACAGACGGCGGCGCGGCCGGCCCGGGGCNGGGCGCACCTGGGGCGGCCCCTGCCCGCTCACCCTGGGAGCGCCGGGGCTTTGCAGCCCCACTGGAACACCGGTGTACCCCTGCCCCGGAATCCCCCAGAAAAGCGCTCCCTGAATACAAGTAATAGGAAAGGAAAGGCTTTGTTGCTTTTAGCATCACTATTGATAAAGGTTTTTTCGCTGTTATGCCCCAGTCTGGAAGTGTTCAAGGCCAGGCTGGATGGGGGCTGGAGCAACTTGATCTAGTGGAAGGTGTCCCTGTTCAAGGCAGGGGGGTTGGAATGAGATGACCTTTAAGGTCCCATCCAACCCAAACCATTCTATGATTCTATTATGCAGCCTTAGCCTGACCCCAGTGGCATCACAATTGTAGAGTTGTCCCCAGCTGCAAGGAAAGTCACCTATTTGAAGACATATCACTTCAGTCTGCCTCTGTGAGTTTTTAGTTTTGTTGTCAATATTTATAAAATACTTTGTTTAACTAATTACCACTGGACTACATCAGTCAGTAGCAGAGATGCACACCTTGGATAAAGAGGAACCTGTTTTATTAGCTCCCTCTGAAAAAGTTTGGCCATCTCTCAGAGGAAACATGCTAAACTGTACTTTTCTCACCCAAACTATAGGCTAAGAGGCCAGTTAAACTCAAAAGGGTCTGACAATGAGACCTCAGAACATCTTATCACTGAGAGGGACAGTGGCTTACTGACTCCCCAGGGATTCAGGACACAGCTAGGGAGAAGGGATCTGTCCTCTCTCAGTGCCACAGCTTCCAGCTGCTGCCCAAAAAGCTCACCACACAGTGTATGATGCCTGTGTCATATTCTGGAGCTGGATGACAGTAATCATTTCCTTATTTTTCTTAACAGAAAAGCACAAAGCATTTTTCAAAGGATCTTGGTCTTGTAAATCATGCTTCATTTTGGCTTCTTATTAAAAAAAAAAAAAAGCAAAATGAGTCACTGCAGAACAAATACCACCAGGAAGCCTGCAGAAAGCAACTCCAGCCTTGTTGGGGGTCAGACAGTTGTACTGGTTCCTGCTATTCTTTCCTGCAAGAGCAGCTGCAAGAGCAGCCTCCTCTTGCAGGGCACTACAGGTCTGACCACTGGGATACAGCAAGACCTACACAAGGGATCTCAAAACAGGAGAGAAAATCCCACTGCTACAGCTGAAGATATAGCCTATGCCCTGAATGCTGAGAGGAGACCCCTGCAAGGTCCATTTGTGAACATGTGCATCACTGCAGACCCCTTTCTTTTCATGTGGCCTGACATGATCTTATGCCCCCTTTAGAAAAGAACGACCCTGGAGAAACCTGTCAGGTCTCTCAGTGTCCAAGCTGCTGTTTATTGTCTGATCCAACAGCCCTCCAGTGTGAAGTGTGTCCCCTCCATGGCACACAATGTGCTGCCATTGACAGGATGGCACCTGTGAAGTGTGTCCCCTCCATGGCACACAATGTGCTGCCATTGACAGGATGGCACCCTTCCCTACCCCCAGCCATGCCTCTAGCAGCACATTCAACTGCCTTTCTGCAAACCCTGCCCTAAAGATAACACAGCTGCCAACACACACAAAACACTCTCAGAGTCACCCCTCAATGATTCATACATTAGAGGTTGCTAGCATTAATATCCCACGGCAAGGCTCTGATCAGCTGGAACTGAAGCAGAATCATACCTCACAGAGAAAGGTCATGCTGCAAACCACACAGCCTCTTCCTGTAATTGAATGTAAATAGTCTACAACTCTTCTCTTTGCGCAGCTTTATCCAAAAATAAAATCCCTTTAGGCTGTGGTAGACCTCACTTTGATGGTCGTGGGAACAGCACTCTCAAATTATATGCAGTACATGGCACATGGACTGTACTGTGTAACAGTTCAATGCCAGTGACAGTCTATGGCTTATATTTAAGCACTCAAATATAGTTGAATTTCCTTGGGTAGCATTAAGGTCAGTTTCAGGTTAACTTATGTCTTCCTGTAATCCTATAAAATAAATATTTTTCTGACTCATTTTAAGTTTAAACTCCCTGAAAATAGTTTTCCTGGAATAGACCTTGTCACTACACTGAAATTCGTGTCTCCACTGTCCCCATATAATTAAGCACACTTGATAAAAAAAAGCCATGTATTTTTAAAAGGCACTGTTAATATATTTTATTAGCCAAGTTGTTACTGACTCAAAATTTTCAATTAATTTAGTAGTATGTTCCTATTTAACCTTTATTCTAAAGGGTAAATCTGCTTTTCCAGCCAATCAACTCAAACAAATTCCATATTGCTTATAGCAAGCTAAAACACACCCTACAGCTGTCAGATCCTAATAAATCTCATACTTTGGACTTGAAATAAATGACCTAAAGCTAAATGTAAGGAAAGGCTTTTTTTTTTTTTTTTTCTTAAGCAAAAAAGCATACAGAAGGTCAAAAGTTCACCTTCTTGCAATCTGACTACCACATTCCTAGAAGGCAAGGCCAGAGATGTGGTGAACCTTCTACATTCCCCATAAGAGTGAGGGGGGTCCTTACAACTGGGAACTCCACAGATTGACAGAAAGACACCTCTGCGACAGCCTTACAGACACTGATGAGGAATCATTATGTTCCCTTACATCACAGCCTTGTTTTTCTGTTGCACAGCCACACACCTCCCACCTTCCCATCCATACTTCCCAAGCACAATCCCAGTTTCACCACCAGCAGTATGCAGATTTCCAAAGAGTTGATCCCCCTCATCTCCAGGGGAGAGTGACAGCTCCTGTCTTCCTCTCCTTGAAGCTGGAACTCTTTGCTTATCTCCAGGAGAAGGAAAAGAAGAAGAAGAAGGACTTTTGGGGTGGTTAGCCTTACCTAGGGTCTCCTGGCCGGTTTCACAGCGGGGTGCTGGCTTGGTGGCCCTGAGCAGCCCACCGAGGAGGAGCAGGAGCCTCAGGACCATGCTGGAGCCCCTTGCACAGGCAGCACAGTGATGTGGCACTCAGTGCCTGGTGGAGTGACTCCTCTCCTGAGCCTCAGCGCGGCTCTGGCTCTCCAAGCTGCAGAGGAAATCAGTGCACTGCAAGGGCATGCCCACGTCTCACAGTCCAGGCGTCAGATTTCAGCTGCATTTGAGCTTGGAAAGCAAAAGGCTTGGAGACTGAGAGGGAGGAGGAATGAGCTCCCCCTCCCCTCTGCTTCCCGACCGTCTCCCTCTTGCAGCCTGATTTACAATTTCATAAACAGTTTGAGCAAAGGGGGGTCCCCGCAGGGTTGTGCCCTGCTGCTCCCCCCGCAGGTCCCTTTGGTCTTCATGCAGCACTTTTCCTAAGGGACGAGGGACAGTCATGAAAGCCTGTCTCCCTGAAGCCAAGAGAACTGTCTGGAGAGAGCACAGGGAAGAGAGAGAGAAAAGCAAACAGCTGAGAGCAACTTTCCTCTCAAACTGTGGTATTTCATCACATACTTAACTGCAAGTTTAAAACATAACATGACAGTGAAAGGACTCTGAGCTGCATCCCCTCCAGCACACAGAGAATGGGAATGCACAGAATAACCACCAGGATCCCCCTCTGCATGCTCCTCCTGGCCATTTTACTTAAGATAAGATCAAGTTATCTGGAGGGATTCCAGTATTTTCTGTCTAGTCTTAAAAAATAATAACTTCACAAATGTGTAGATAAGGCTCCAGGACAGTGTTATAAGGTTTAAACTGGATAGTAAATCTACATTAAGTTGATAGTAGATTGATATCTTAATTTTCTTGTCTGGTTGGTTTTGGTGGGGTTTTTCCAGTATATTTTAGAGAAATATGTATTGTATATTTTTATTTCTGTGCAACAGCTATGGTGGAGAAGCATGCCTTAATTAAGATGCAAATTCCTCATTTCTTACTTACACATCAGAAAACATCCTATATCACAGAAAAAAAGGAATCTTTTCTCAAAAATCTAGGCCAAACAGACCAAAGCATCCTATCTTTTCCAGGCAGTGCATGTTCCTTTGAGAACAGATACCTGCTTACACATGAGAGCAGAGAATCTGTCCGAGCATGCCGGCTCCTGCTGATCAGTATGGGAGATCAGTAGGGAGTTCTGGTGCTGTATGATAATGTAATCAAATGAACCCCCATAGGGAAACCACTAAAGAGGCTGACAGGGCAGGAAAATGCTGTGTGTGTCTCAAAAAGTAATTGATGTCTCATCTCATTTGAAAGAGATGCATTGCGAAGCTCAGCAGTCAAGTATGTCCTCTGCTTCCAGGCTCTGCAAGGCAGGTTGTCTTTTTGTCTCCAGGATTTCCTTCTAGATCTGGAGGCTGCAGGGTCTGCCCTGTCTAAACTGACTAAACAGTATGAAAGCCTATCAGAGTTCAAAGAAAAAACTTCCAAGGACAAGAATACTATTTACCTGCCTTATTTTTTGTCCTGATCACACAGCAGTATGGCTGGACCCTCAAGAGAAAAAAGTAACAACACGGCACTGGAAGTGTGGCCTCCAAGGGAAGGAATACTTCACCTTCTGCCTAACTCCCCAACAACTGGCTGCTCTGAATACCAACCTGCCACACTTGTACCTGATGTGCTCAGGTACAGCTGAGGATGTGTCCAAGCCCAAGGCTTGCTGTGTGGCCAGCCTGTGCATTTTGTGTTAAAGGGAAAAAAGAAGCTGCTCAGAACTAAACAATATGATGTGGCTCAATTTTTTACAACAACAAAAGGCAGCAGAGGTTATACCTGCAAACAGAAACCAACCCTCAGCCCTTGGAAATGCTTATGTCTTTATTGCAGTTTTCTGCAGCCCTTGAGTGTGGAGGGAGATTCTGTCACATACATGCCAGTGCTTGTGGCAGTAAACTGCTGCAGAACCAATCCTGTACTATCTATAGTCCTGTCAGCTTTTCACTTCTTTTTTTTGTTGGCATATTTTTCTGCCTGTATTTTCTCTGTTTCCTACCCTCCAGCCCAGGCACGATGTCCTTGTGAGTGATTTTTCCCCTCCACTGCACTTCAGCCACCACTGCCAGTGTAGATGCCACATACTTTGGGACCATGTATTTTAAAACATTAGCAAATGTAAGTCTCCTTTTCCAGGATCCCCCAAAACATTTTGCAAACCACTGTCACCTGCTTTTACCAGTGCTATTAGCACTGTGATACTCCACATTCATACTGTGCCTCATACTTAGTTTCAAACACTAATGAGACAAAGTCCCATCCCACTGGGAATACTGATTTGGTGTCATCTGGGAATGTTCATTTGCTATTTCCCTAAACTAAAATATTGTGGCACACATTATGCAATTTCTTATTCTCAAGATATTGTATCCACCTAATATTATTTGTAGCTTGTGCATGCATCAATTTCCAGACCCCCACACCACCACCCCTGCCCAGTTCAATCAGCCTTTGGGCCAACTTCAACAGACTCAAATGGAGGCAGTGTAAGGACTATCCAGAACAACTGAATAAAGAAGTGATAAATTAAACCCACAGACCCTCAGGAATTAACAAGCAAGTGATGAAGGAGACATTGACAGGAACTAGAACATGTTGGTCACTGCCTGATGGACCATTAAAGCAACAATTTGGGCACAGCCTTGAGGAGGGTCAGGCTGAACTTTGTCAGTGATTAGAACCATAAAACATGGTTAATGTCATTATTATTGGATATTAGAAGTGAATTCAGACCATGTAAAACTTATGATGGCCTGCTAAGGGGAATGAGTAAAGGGAAGAACCAGTGTGGAACAGGGAGGCTAAGAGCAGGAAAATCCAGGAGGAGATTAAAAGGCATGGCTGCATGAAGGCTGCCAGGCTGTACACTCATCTGACAGAGTCCTGTGCATGAAACCCAGTCTATTTTCATATTCAATCCTTAACTTTTATTTTCTCCTACTATGCAATCTCCCTCTTTGACCTAGGTATGTGAGCTAAATGGTCAAAATGCCAGCAACCTGAGAGACTGACGTGTAAGCTGCAAGGTCGAGGTGTCAGCCTCTGGAGAGGCCTGGGTGTGTTTCTATTTCCCAAGTGAACACAGACCTGTGTCCATGTGTGTGCAGGTGGAGTTTGCTAGCAAACTTCAGTCTGGATTAGCAGGCAAGCAGGAGAGGACTCATCTGAAAAGACTGGAGGTGTGGGTCAGGGTAAAGGGCCCAGGGTGCAGACATGACCTGAGAGCTTGTGCTGATGTTTGAGGAGTCTGTGAGTGTGAGCATACCTGTGAACACAGAGTGGGAGCATGTGTGTTTTCAGCAGTGAGCCTCCAGCCTGAACAGCCATAGAGGGACAGCAGGACTGAGCTCTGTGCACTTCTGTGAGTGCTGGTGGCAAACCAGCTTGTCTGGAATCATGTGTGTGTGCTTGCCACCGTGGGACTCACCCTCATTTCTGTCTGAACGTGCACATGTCCTCATTGCCTGGATGACACCACAAACATCACATCCTTCACAAGTTCCACTGCATCAACTAAATAAAGCTGTCAGTAGCTGGCAAGCTCCAAGCTTCTTTGTTCCTCAGCTTTCACAGACTATTTACATTCAATCAGGATGTCTATTTGATATCAGGTTAAAAAATTTAGAGCATAAGTAGGATAGATGGGGGCCTAAGAATGACGTTCAGGTAATTAAAAACAAAGGTAAATTTATCAGTTTGTCACCACCATCTATAAATGTTTCCATGCTTCCATGCCCTAAGGTATGGAAAACAGAAGGTCTGGAAGGGTTATTTCACTTTTAGCTTAGATTGCCTGTTCTTTTCTTCCTTTCCAAGGGATTTGATCCCAGGCCTTACAGTGTGTCTTTCTGTGAAGGTTTGGCATATTTGTCACCTCTAGGTTCCCCTGTAGACTTGCACCTTTCTGAGGGGAACAGTAGTTCAGATACTGCTTTTACCACTTCTACAATATTTCCAGCCATACAGCATTTCTAGCTCATCTGGTTTTTTTTCAGCCCATTATAAGCAGTTTGTGTATATCACTTCCCCTTCTCAGACTTTTGTTGTGTGTTTACACTAACTATATCAAATGGGACTAGCAGGAATTGCACAGCTGCATGACCAAACCTAAAAGCATTAAAAGCAGCTATGGAAGGAATGGCTGGGAATAGAGGGATTTCTCAACCTCTCTATTTTCATTTCTGGGTTTTAGTAAATCTCCTTGTCTTCTCAGGAAGTTGACAACAAGTTCTGGCTTAGGGTTAAATATGATATTTTCACCCCAATTCTAAAAGAATCTTAAAAATGAACCAGTGAATCCCAGACTGTTAAGCAGATGTAACAACATCACCTGGGTTCCATCATTTGCATTTGAATCACTGCAATAAAGGTAGATAATTTCACTAGCTGCCACTGCTGACTATGTTTTTCCTGATCTGACCTTTCTGTTAGCCTACAATCCACAGTACAGCAGCAATCCAGAAATCCTCAGACTGGACTAAATACCAAAAATGGTTTATGTCCTTGGCAGGTGCTCAAAGTGGGATTAAATACAGTACATTTAACTTGCTTGCATTCTCATGATTCTTACTATTGTAAGAGAAATTTAGCAGAGGAATATCTTAGATTTAGACAGGGCTTCATTACCTGGTTCTTTTTTATTTTAACTCTGCTGAGAGGAGGTTGAACATTAACCAGAAGCAGTGCTGTCTAGATAATTTTCTGAAGGACAAACAGACAGAGACCAGATGAAAATGCTACTTCATGGCTTGCTATTCTCTCCCCTACTAGGTGCTAGTGAAGCTGGCAGAAAGTGTTTGGCAGCACATCACATCTGCTCCAGCACAAAGTCAGCAGCTGTGGTTTTAGGACTTTACAGTAGTTTAAATTAATCCAGGAAATATTTTCATTTGCACAGAAGCAACCGATTGCATTCTGTGGGTTTGGGGTTTTTTTGTTTTGTTTTGTTTTGTTTTGTTTTTTTGGTTTTTTTCCTCCCTTTTTCAGTTTCTGCAAAACAGGACAGAGAACAGGAACTGCTCTCAGGACAGACAGGGAATAAATCAGCAACTTCCTACAAAGCAATAGCAATATTTTAAAAAATCCAACCCTATTCTACCCATCTTTGCAAGACCTTATCTCCCTATGAACGGATTGAGCTTCATGTAACAGCAGAGAACTAAAAAAGGCCCACAAGGGCTTCTCTTTCAGCTTCTGCATGCTAAGTTAAAAAAGGAAAACAAATTTGTTCTCCAAACAAATATTTCTAATTCAAATTAACATGCATGTGGATAAGAGAGATGTCTAATTTCCTCTAAAGATACACAGGCTATTCTGAGCTCTGCACTTAAGCAGATATTTTGGGATGTTTCTCTGTGCCTTCTGGGACCATCTACATTACACTTGGGGAGCTTTTAACTTTCTCACTGAGAGTTTTTTCAGTGGTACCTTTTATCTCAACTTTCAATTTGTTCCCCTTATGAACCACAGGATTAAAAACTTTGCTTTAGAAACTGCCACACATAAACATTGAGTGCTGGAAATTTGATTGAGAGACTGTAAAGAAAAAGACCACAAGAACAAGTTCTCCTGTTTTCCTGCACACTGTACCCTAAAATTTTAACCTGGAATGGATCATGGACTGCAGCTGCCTACATGTCTCAAATACTTCTAAATTCCCTGTAGCCTCTACCAGTTATTTTTCATCATTATTGATCAAGTACATATTTGTATCAACTCACTAAGGGAGAAAGAAGAAGGCTCCAGTAAATCTCCTCAGTGTGAACCAGTTTCACCATACTCAAAAAATTAAGTTTCCTGCAAAATTTGTCTTAGTTTTATTTTTTTTTTTCATTTAGACATGTCTTGCCAATTTCTTTCCCCAGTTTTTCCTCATAAGCTGGAAACAAAAGCAAGCAATGAGTGGGTGGGTTTACTTCCCTCACTTAATATTATAGTCACAGATACATCTTTCCTTCCTGATTAAATATAATACATGTTAAAAAATGCATGTCTTGAAAAATATTTAAATTATTTAAATTCAATGCAACGACTGCCAGTGATAATTAAATTCTGTCTTAATCTTCTGACTTGTCACAGATTAGCAAAGTCACTGACCCACAAAATTAGTTGCTTATACCACATCCAGGTGATTCACTGAACTGATCCTATCACAATGCAGAAGAATGCAATTAAAACTGGAGAAGGTCCTACCACCCCCAAAAGGTTCAACTGGATACATGCCTTTCTTTTAGCCTACCCTTCATGTGGTCTCCGTGCTTGTTTGAGTTAATCAGTAAGAAATGAAGCCTCTCAGAAAGTTTCTTTTGATGACAGGAGAAAATGATATCTAGTTAAAATTCAGCCATGATCAAAGGCCCAAATGATACAAAAGACTGAAAGGGAACCTGGCACCAGATGGTAGAATGAGACCACAAAGGGACAACAGTAATAAATATGATTCTATATCCAGCAGAACATGTGCAAAATAGCATGCACTGATCACCAGATCCTGCTATAAGCACACAATATTATTCAAATTTAATCATTAAAAAGATAGGCCTGACATAAGGACGTTGTTATCCTCTCAAAGGCTGCCTCTTATTACTCCCACATGTAAAGTAGCAAAGCAGGATTACTGCTGAGGGGTTACTGGCGATGCATTTTGCTGGTTTTGTTCAAGATGAGGCCCAAAGGTGACTCTGCCTGACTCCCATAAAGCAAGACAAATAATACAAATATGTTAGTGAATCAGAACTGAATATATAACAGCTACAAGGAAAAATGTATGCTCAAAAAAGATCTGTGCTGAGAACTAAAGATCTTTCTTTTCTTCTGATCACAGATGGAGTATTAAAAATTAATGTAAGTTCTACCAGAAAAGAACTTGACAGTCCTATTTTGAGACTCATTTCACTTCATCTCTTCTCCCTGTCTCACAGAACATTAATGCCAAAACATTCAAAAGAAGTTCTCTGGGGCTTGCTTTTCACATTCACAGAGGTGCTGGGAAACATTTTGAAAAAGTGATTTGGAGTGCTGTAGTTTGTAGATACCCAATAGGGGAAACTTAAGAGACCCTGATGCTTTTAAAGCAGATCCTTGGCACTTTCCAAAGAAAAATAAGGCCCTCCAAGGCTGGCACTCCCCAGAAAACTGGGAGTTCATCTCAGATAGCAAGAACCAGTAGCCATTTCAGATGATACTAGCATGACAGCTCTGAGGGTTTTAATTCACTTTCAGAAATACGCTTCTAAGACACAAGTCTGACTTAACATCAGGAGAAAAATGGTGTTAAATTAGTCAAAATAAAATGTTTAAAAAGATATTTAAGCACTTTAAAATTACATAGCAGTATGCTGAGAATCTATACATGCTAAATATCTGTGCCATGATAATATGTGTCTTAATATTTAGTTTTTTTATATCAAGGTTCCAACTCTTAGAGTGGCCTATAAAAAATAAACAGAGAATCTTTTAAAAGACAAGGGGTTTTAGTTCAAATTTTATTTTCTGCATTTATTCAAAGAATTTACAAAACATCTATCAGTGTATCAAAACATCTACCAGTGGAAACTTTAGACCAAATATAAAACCCTCATTTTTTTTCCCGGACAATCCTTGGAAGACAATATCTCTAGTCTGCGGTATTCAGGCATGCTCCACTCATCATGTTCAGATTAAAGATGTGCTGAATTGCCCACAGGCACCAAAGGTACTGGATAGAGATAACAAAGGGGCAGGGACCAGGTTGGAGGCTGTCCTTGAGGTCGTGCAGGATCCCATGCTGTCAGGATTTTCAGGAGCACGATACCCAGCCCCACAGAGCCACCACAAACAGCCTGCTGAGCCCAGTGCTGTTCTCCCAGCTTCATCAATGTCTACATGAGCATGCCAGACCCACATGCAGCATCCTGGCTCTCCAAGGCACTTGTAAGAAACTCATTAGTTTCTAGATTTCTATTCCAAATGTAGGTTGCACCAAGTCCTGGGTGGGGAGGGCAGGGTGGTGGTGCTGTGTCACTTTCAGGGCTGCCTCCTGGCTTGTCCCAGGTGTGTAGAGAGCTACAGAGTCCTGCAAGCACTGCTATGTGCCATCCTTCAGGCAGACTATTATGCACTCCATGACATGAGAAGCACGAGTGTTTCCATTTGGGGAAAGGCATTAACAAATTGGAAAGGATTTGGAGAGAGGTAACAGGGGGCTTAAGCATTGATTCATCATGAGAAATAATTTGAGCTGTTGAATTTGGTTTTTTCTTGGCCAAATAAAGACTAATTTGATGGTCAAGGGTCTGTGAAAGACAACTTGAATAAAGCAGGCCAAGACACAGTGATGAAGGGTCAAGAGAATCAGCACAAGGCAGTAGGGAGAGTAAAAGAATAGCTATAAGGTCTTAATTACTAGCCACAGGCTAAACTGTGAGAACAATACCAGTCATGGGCTAAACTCTGGGAACTGCTCCATCAGTTAGTCAAATACTCCTCCCTGCTTTTCTAAAAACCCAGCATTCTGGAATAAAACCTCTGCCAGTGTAAAGTAATCTAGTGCTACTGATACCATCATGTTTCCCTGGTTAAAGAGCTGATCCAGAACTGCTGAATTTTGAACAGGTATGAGAAATGCCTTTTCATCCACATATCAGACTGAACTCTATGGGAGAGATTTCTTTAGTCTACAAGGCTTCAGGACAAGACCTTTAGCAGCTCCAAGGCTGTCATTGGCCATTGTAGTCATACCATTAACAACCCAATCAACTGTGACACTGAGATCCCTATGAAAACTGGGAATTTGCGTTTTTCAAACTTCCCTCAACTGTTCATATCACTGAGTTATCTTTTACTCTCACTAGGGAACAAAAAAAGAACTAGTGTCCCATCAAAAATTTTTTACTGGTCAAAATTTTTATTTGTCAGTACCTTCCTTTAAAGCACTGCTAAGAAGGAGAAATTTGGAGAAGAGACATCCTGAGAAATTCCTGAGTTTTTCCATTTCCTTGCAGATTATTGTGCTAGACAAAGCTCAAATCACACCTTATTTCTCCATGGAGTAAACTGCATGGTACCAGAAGGCAAGTCCAACCTCCGTGAGGAAGCCAGGGTGTCAGAGTAAACTAGTTACATACTCCACCTTATGTTGGTCCTCTTCTGCTTCCAGCTGCCAAACAACAGCCACCCTCAGGGCTCATCAAATCAATGTCATGGCAATGGGGGAAATTACAAAGCTGAAGGTCCTGGGATCCATTTATCTGGGTTTTTTGCAGGTTCATATCATGATATGAAAATCAACTGAAAATCAAAAGGTGGCTGACACTCAAGGGCCGAACCTGAGGGCGTCAGATTTGGACATAGAGGCTCTGAAGTGCCAGGGCAATTACAGACATTCAGCCATTGCAGAAAGAGCCTGCAGAAACCCACTATGCATCCACATGGGGTAAGTTGCATTTCCATCCAATCTTCCCTTCATTATGCTTATTAGAACAGTAGGCGGGAAGATTTATGGAAGCTCTAACAATAAGAATTTCATTTTTATGAGGAATTCATGCTGAATACCTTGATTCAGCCATAAATGGATATCTGGTAATTTTATCTGAAAGTGAGAATGTGATGGCAGTCATATTATTACTCTCTATGTACCACTGACTGCAGAAATTGGTAGGCCATAATCCCAAGGGACAAAGTAGATTCAGTAAGATTCTTGGATTTATTCCTTTATCAGCTTGTTTTCTTGAGCACAAAAAAGAGAGGGGCACAGCTTTGTTCCTAGTTTGTTTAATTTGCATTTTGCAATCCTGCTTAGCTGCCCAAAATTAAAAACTGAAAAGGCTGTCGGTGGAAAACTGATTAAAGACAAAAAAGAAACCCCACAGAAAACCAAAACCACAGGAAAAAAAAAAAAAAAAGAAAAGAAAAAGTGAAAGTACCATCACAATAGCCCAAGGGAATGCATAAAGGAAAGAAGGGTCTGAATAGCCTGCGTTTCAGCTGACATGAGAAACCAGAGGGCAGGTAGAAATTTTACAAGCTGATGAAGGTGATGGAAGCATGGGAATTGACTGAGCTTCCAGCAGTAGATAACGGAAGACAGACTGGCAGAGATGCAAAGAGCAAATGCTGTTCATGTCTCTGTTCAGCTCTAAGGGCAGAGATTAAAATAATTGAGTAGGAGGTAATTTATGAATAAGAAGAATAAACAGGGGGTTTAAGAAGGAAGGAACATACCCTGGGTTTGAATCCCTTTTCAGAGCCACTGTCACTGTGCTCCTCTGGGTCTGGAAGAAAGGAGCTTACAAGTGCCACATTGGGTTGGCTGGAGTGACTGCAGGTGCTCAGCAATCCACAGGTGCCCATCAGAGAGAGCACAGCAGGAGTGTGCACAGCAGCCTGGGAAAGCTCAGGGACAGAAGGGCTCAGAGGTGTAAGCACTGTCACAGCACTGGAGTGCAGGCTCCTCCATAGCCACACCACCTGCATTTTCAGTATGCTTGACACCTTTTTTGTCATTTCTAGAAAAACGTACACCTTAGATTATATTTCCATTCAGTGCTGTTAAGGTGCTTCACTAGGGTATACAAGAATCAAGCTTTTTTTTTTTTTTCTTTAATGTGATTCATTCAGTGAGCAGACTTCATAACTGAGGTGGTCTTACATGACCTTCTCAAAAGATTTCTGCAAATTTAGACTTGGAGTCTACTGATGAAAACCTTCAAAAAAAATTCTGGTTTACCTCCACTGGAAGTCAGTAAAGTCAGGATCTTTCCCTGAAGTTATTTTCTGATTTAGGAAACTTATTTATTTTCTGCCGACCAACAAAATGAGTGGGATGTAATACACAGATGGGGTATAAGCAGCCCTCAGAAGAGAGGGCATCATCCCTCCTTTGTGATAAATGCCCTACCCACTGAACTTCACCATCCTAGACGTGGAGTCTGCTCTCTCTCATACACAGCATCTCAAATTTCTACCAAAATTCCAGCCTGGCCAAGGTGGTGTTCTCCAAGAAGAGAGATCCCAGCCTGAGCTGTCACACCCAGAGAAGAACACTGAAGCTTCATGTAGAAAAGCTCAAAAGGGAGCTGTAACTTCAACACATGCAGCTATGTTTTATGAGTAAGGGGTGTCTGCCACTCCCTTTTTTGCATGGTGCTGGCACAGCAAGCTCCTCAGGATGAGAGGAGGAGGAGCATCTTATTCTTGTATCCTAAATATCTTTCTCCCAAAAGCTCAGCTCCACTGTCAACTCTGATGTATGCTTAACCATTATGAGACACACATTTTTAATGCCTGAGAAACTTTGACCAAAAGATCAACACACAGATTCAGGATGACCTTATTTGTCTTTCATTCCTAGGTATCTTCTAAACCACATTTCATGTAATTTGATCCTTTCCGGCTGTGTGGTCTTTCATCTGTCTGTGCCTCAGGTGTCCTGAGATTAGCAATTCTAGTACTTATCTGGCTTCCAGCAAGGTATTAAGAATAAAAGGGTAATGAAGTATTCAGACTACTGTGTGAGAAGCCCAAAAGATATTTTAAATGCCTAAAGCAGGCTTCATTAACAATGACAACAATAAGGGTCTGATTAGCTGAAAAGCCAGATTTCAAGCTGAAAGCCAGTCTGAGCTAAGAACTGCAAGGAGTGATCAGCAGCCTTTTGTAACACAAAGGTCACATGTCACCAATCAACATTTTGTTTTCCCATGATAAGAGACAAATATGAAACATAAGACCTAAAACATGTTTAAATATTTCCATGGAGGCAGACACACAAACCACACAAACCCGATCTCCAGTCCCATGCCACGGAGCAAGGGCACTGAGGAGTTAAATGGGTTTCAGAAAACATTCTGAAAATGTGCATCAGGGCTGACAGCTGCAAGCAAAGAGAACAGAGGGGTTGGATACGTAAGGACAGAAATTATAAAAGTGAAAAGAAGGTGGTAATGAGTCTGCCACTTACGGTCAGGCTTCATCGAAGTACAATTTGAGCGCTATGCCTTGGTTGGAAAAAAAAATCAAACTGGGAAAGTGGGTTAAGTAAAACTACTCTAGTGTTAGGCATGAGGAGTTTTCTTGGTAAGTGTTTGAAGGTTTCAATCCATTTGGTAAAGGAAAGGAAATGTGGAAACATTTAAAGATATATTGGATAGTTTGCTCTGAATTTGCTGGGTACAAACCTGAACATGACACAGCAAGATGCAGTGAGATGGGTGAAACATGCACAACAAAACCTAGGTTCTGACCCGAAGGAGAAGTTTTTGGGGTTTTTTTGGCATCTTTACTGTCCACAGTGGACTGCTCCACCATTTGCACTCTTGTGATAATGGATTGGACACTGAAATGAAGATGCTTCACTTATGGTTTAAGGCATCTAGTTAAAAAGTGATGTCAGTGAACTGGAATAATTTACAGTTCTCAACACTCAAAACTACCTTTAAAACCATATGGACTCCATGACATCTAACATACCTGCTTTGCAATATGTTTCATTTGCATAGAGAATGTATGAGAAGCCTGGCTGGGAGCAGCTCATGGTTCATGCATTGCTCACTTGCAGAAAAGAGCAGAAGCACCAAGTTTGCATCACGCACCCTCCTGTCCTGGCAAGGAAAATCTGACATTAAAGGGAGAAGAATCAGGGATATGCAGAAATGGGACCAGTCATTTGGCCTCTTTCCCATTCATAAGCCACAGGGAAAAGCAGCTCCAGCTCAGAGAAGGAGCTGGCTGCATATACTGTGCCAGGTGACATTTTGCTCCCCCAGGCTTCTGGTACTGAAAGATATTCATATATTTGCAACCTTTCTTAAGGTCATCTCTGCTGTGTCTCCAGCTGAGCCATTAAATATTAATTGGACCACTTTCCAAAAATAAAAAGCAGAACCTCTGATTTACTTGTGTAATTAACACCTCCCACAAACCAGGTGTCCTCCTGAACCAGACTGAGCAAGCCATTTGCTCTTCACAATACTGAAATATGCTATCTGCTTTTGAGACAGACAAACAGTTGCTTGTTCATTCCATCTGCACAAGTGCAGGTAATTATTTGGGGCGGAAAAAGCACCTCAAATACAAAAATATGGGAAAATATGCCCTCTAGGTGATGTAATCAAACCTTCCCACTCACACTAGATAGTTCTCTTCAGTTTGTGTTTTGTGTTTGATTTTTTCAAGCATTTCACATAGAGGGGCTTGAATATCTTGTTATAGTTTTGATTTTTTTTTTTTTCAGTAAGGCTCAGTGCTGCTAAATTTATCAAAGAACTCAAATTTTAACCCCGCAGTTGTAAAGAGCATGATCAGTCTGTGGTCATATCCAAGCACTTGCATTAAGAAACTTAGATTTAACTTGGATTAATTCACTTAAAATCATAGAGCCATTTAAGTTGGAAAGTACTTTTGAGCTCATGGACTCCAGCTGTAAACATATTTAACCATGTAACAAGCCTAACATTGCAATTAGCTCTGAAATTTAAATTCAATACCAGCATTACTCATGTTAAGACAAGGTAAATATGTATTCAGTAATCACTGAGCTGCACAGATTATTTGCAGAAGTTTATCAGATGCTGATTTACCCAGATGAATAGCATGCCTGCTCTTCAGTGAGGCTAAGGAATTTGTGGAGATAAAATTCACAGAATTTGAGGTCCTCAATGTGCAGCTGCCATCTAAGCTCAGAGACACTAAAGTTCTCATCCAAGAAATCTAGTTTTGTAGTGAAGCACATCCACCCTGTCAGGATTTAACAGGCTGGGAGACAGCTCATACCTAAACCTTTGGGGGATCTGTAGTCTAAGCAATACTTTGACTTTATTGCCTCAGAAACTCAGTCTGTCAGTCTCAGAGCTTTCCTGAAAAAAATAAAAGAAGCTTTCTTTTCTTTCTGAAGAGGCGACCCTCTTTTTCATAAATTAATATCAGAGCGCTCACCTATGAAATGAGACAGACTCCCTTTCTTCCTCTGAAAAGGCAGATTCAAAATGCCATCCTGGATCTCACCTAAAAATCATCAGGCTTGGAAATATTTTGGTGAACATGTGTTAAGAATTAAAGTTTAATGTCTCCTCAGTTGCACAGACTAATTAAAGGTTTGTTGTGCTGCAGAGTTTATACCCCGACTGCCATTAGGTGGAGGATGTCATTCAGGGGAGGTGCAGTTCTCAGCCCCAGTCTTTGCAGACAAAATACAAGTTTAGAGAAGGGGAGAGGACTTTGTGAACTTGAATTGCAACCAGGAGCTGAAACACCACAGCCCAGGAACTTTTTGGGGGCCCTACTGCTCTGAGAAATGTTCTTGTGCACACTCTTTTAACAACTTGCCATCCTTTCCCCTCAGCAGCCACAGGTGGGTGAGACAGCACCTCCTGCTAAGGAAATCACAGTTTCAGGCAGTTCCTGCTGACCCCTGTGGCATTTCCACCTCCACAACACACGTGCTGAGTATTTGCCAGTCTCTTGTCTCTTAGCAAAGGCACCCCAGGCCCTTGGGCAGGAAATCCAGATGAAGTTTCCTAGAGCACTACCTTTGAGTTAGCAAGAGTGTGTCAATGGCAAGAGGCTATTTTGGAATCACACTTCAGCTTTGTTGGAAGTCTTCTGATCCAAACTAAACCCTGCTGTCAGGACTGTGTACCCCCTGTTTTATCTAAAATGTCAATATGTCAGTCAGAGGGAATCCACAACCTCTGGTGAATGTTCCCATCATGTAAGATATATGTAGCACTAAATCCTTGGATACTTTTTGTGGGATTCCAGGACAATGGGGGCAGAGTGTGGTTTCCCCCTTAGCTCCTCCTGTCCCTAAATAACCCACACCATGCTGAGTGGAGCACAAACCCAATGAGTTCTGCCCATGTTAGGAAGCCAAAGGAATGAAAGCGAGACCTCTCACTGAATGTTTGCTGCTTCGTTAGAAAAGTAGAGCAAGACCCTCTCTGGTGAGTGGGTGGTGAGAAGAGAGAAAAGAAAAATTTACCTGTATACTGAGCAGGGGGAGATGCCTTTTGGTAATGCTAAAGAAGGCTGTTAAACTTCATTGCAAATCAGGACTGAGAGCACTACAGCTCTTCTTGCCTTTCCTTAGTCTCTGGTCTGCAGCACTAGATCTCGGCTTCCTAATTCCATGTGGCAATGAAATCTAAAAGAGGTTCTGCAACATCTAGTGCAGGCACAAATATTTTTTTTTCCCATCTAGACCTGAGCACCTCCAGAAATATTCAATGCTCAGTGAAATTACTGGTATTGTGAAGTGTACACCCTCAACTGGCATATGTGTCATTAATTAACCTAAAAGCAGAGGTAGCATTTTAACTAGGTTCTGTTTTATACCTTTAAAAAGCAGCTTATAGCTTATTAGCTTTAGAAGTTTATTACTGTAATACCTTTAAAGTTTATTTTTTTTCCTCTACCATTTTCTCTTACAATAATCCTTTATTTCATTTGTATGTCTTGAAGGTGACAATTTAATACACTTTACTGTATGTAACACATTCCTTTCCCAAGTGAGGACCATTTTGTTTAGGAAATCAAGGGTAAGCTAACAACTGTAGGTATCATTAAGCTCATGTTTATTCATTGACAGCTACTGTAGGCTATTAAAACCTTCTGGCACACAACTGACTAAAAAATTACTGAAAATTTAGCATCCCTCCCACTCCCCACAGAGTTATTGGGTCCTTATGTTGCAGCTGAAATGAGAGACTGAAACATCAGGTTTTTCTAGCAGCATGGAAGAGGGGGAGGCATGGGGAGACAGGAAGACATTTAAACTGAAAAGATTCCACAACTTTTTTTTTTTTCTGAAATACTGTATTTACACAAAATTGAAGAGAGTACAAATACTTTACTGAGAAGACAAAACCATTAGAGTACATTCAATTTAAACACAGGCAGAACTATAGATGCAAAGCACAGAGGCCTAAGGTACTTGCATGGGGGAAAGAAAAAAAAAAAAAACATTGTAAAGGCCCCAGAGATTAAAAGCAGGAGGTAAGAGAAAACTGTATTTGTTAGGCAGCATCATCTTTCCTTGACTTCAGTGGGATTGAACAAGACACTCTCCTTCCTTACTGTGGATGGTGGGAAAAACCCTCTCAATGTGCTGACAGCTCAAGACTGATTTTGCAAAACAGTTGAGTGTGTACTTAATTTTCAGCATGGAAATAGAACTGTTAGCTTCAAAGAAAATTATATTTGTGCCTAATCACATGCTTATATGCTTACTTTGACCAGAAATAGCCTTCTCAATGCTTTTTAGGGTCAAGTGCATTGTTACATAAAAAATAAGAGTACTTTACTGTCATCTTTCTTGTTATTTTTCTTAAAATATACTTTAGAATTGCTTTACTTTTCCCCTTATGTACTCAATTAGAAAATAGTAGTTTATTGAATGCCATAGAATTCTTAAATTTTAATAAATGTCTTACATAATCAAAGGAATATTGTTCAAAAATAATTCCCACATTTTTCCTGAACCTGTTTAAATTTAAAAAGAAATAAAAGAGAAAAATACATATGATAACAAAGCAGCTTTATCTTTCTGGGCATTTGGCAGCAGATCTGTTAAAATATTTCTTATGTCTCTTGTTATCAGTTAAAATCACCAGATTAATTGATCATTAGTAAAGAAAAGATTGTACAGTATTATGACAATCCATCATATATAGCCAATGCATGAAATATTTTACACATTATATATCCCTTAAAAAGAATTAACATATTTTAGCCTTTCCTTTGAAAACAGATAGCTTCTGAAGTAATGTATCTTAAACACAATGGTATCTGTCACTTCTACAGATTTTTTTTTTTAATAAAAAGCTTGCTTGAATAGGACTACTAGGTCAGTGGTGGAACTACAGTGCTATTTAGCTAAATTCCGTACATGTCTTTGTTACTGTTGCTGCAATTATTGTAATCACATACCACTGAAGTGCTAAATATTAGTAACTCAGATATGTGGACTTTGGTTATGCTTGATAGAATACTGGCATATCAAATATATATATATGTACCACTTCCTAAAGGCTATGTTACAATCATGATGCCTAGTAATAAATAATAATAATAATAACAATCTCAGATTCAAAGTGCTGACTCACTTGAGGCACCAATACAATAAATCAATCAGTTAAAGTATCTATTTTTAATGTTCAAAACTAACAGCAGATCCTGGGCTGCCACGTCACATGCGCAGCACAGAGGACTCTGAACCTGTCCTTCCAATGTGGGGATTCCTGTGCTCCCAGAAGACACTGGAATTTCATGTCTGGTATGGAACGCTCCGAGACACACCAGCTCTTCAGGCATGAAACATTAAGAGCTGTCTAAGCTCCTCCAAAGCCTCAAAAGGCTCTCGTAAAACCCCTCAAGCCAACTCTGTTCACTCGTGGACAAGGCTTTGCCATGAATTGTGCTTGGCTGCAGACCAGGGAAGAGCCTTTCTATGAAAGTCCACGATGAAATGTGTCACATTACTGCAGCCTTCACACCCTGGAGACACTGTCACCACTGTCAGCACGAGAGGAGAAAGGCAGTTTTCCTGCAGCAGCAAACACCTGTCTCCCTGGAAGGGGAATGCTTTCATGTTGTCAGTTTGTTCTGTGCAAGCAGTAATCGTTTTCAGTGTCGAGAGAACTGTTGTACCCCGATGACGGATACAGGTCCCTCTTAAGTATCCTGTTGACGATGTTGATCAGAACTTTTTTGTACTGTTGACGTAAAAGTGAGTAAACAAACGGATCTGATGCAGCCTTACTGTAGGTGAGGCACTTGCTTATAATTCCCCAGTAGTAATTTATGGTAACAAAAGGAATGAGCTCTATCAACCTGTTAAACATTAAAGAGAAATGGAAACATTTGAGCGTTACATTCACACTGAGCCCAGTGCTCAACTCATGCTTCATGGAACATTCAAGTAACATTTATTTTCTTACAGTACACAGTCCCTGCAGGAGAAGGGCCGTGTACTTACTCCTCACATTCAATAAGGGCAAAGAGAACTTTCCTATCAAAGCCACCGGGAGATAAAATCAAATCCTGCTACGGAAAGAGGGAAGAACTGTTTTCAGTGGTAATGCTTCTGTGCAGAGGAGATAAGAGAGTGCTGCAGCTTACTGCTAACTTTCTGAATTTACTGAGCTGTGCTGGTCAAAATTGTGGTGACACAATTGACTACCTCTCTCCCACAGCAAGCTTGAGATAGACACATGTGACTTGGGGCACGCAGACTCACTGACCTCAGTTTCCTGAGTAGAGCCGTCTAGTGACACTTGAGACATTTGGACATGACCCCATTGGCATCAGGCTGCTGCTCCTGGAAGGTCCTGTGGCATATCTGCCAGCCTAGGTAAAGGACTTGGATACCATGCAGCATCTCAAATGACACCAGAAACATGGTCTGAGTGACTGGATCCGTCCCCTCAGACACAGACCAGAGAACCTTCATTACAGCACTGCGGTGAATTAACACGGATGCAAAGCAGATTCATGTCAGACCATTGTAGTATGAAGAACAACCTGGCAGTATCTCAGGGAGGTCTGCTGGCACCTGCAATCCCACAGTACACTTAGCAGCACACCTACAACTACTTAGCCATGGCAGTTTTTGTGTGCATTTAGCTGACTTCTAGACTGGCCAAAGAAAACAAGGAGAGAACAGTTTTATCATCATTATATGACCAGTCAGCTACGTCCAGACCTGTGTCTCCTGGTCTGTGCTTCACGGATGATTAGTGGCCTCAGCACCTCAGCTGAGAGGGATGCATTAATCATGGGGGCAGAAACTGCAACTAAGCTAAACAATTTTTCCACAGAAGTGAGGGCAATCCTTCAGACTATTCCAGCAAATGTCTCACCCAGCTCATCTGCAGTGGGCAAATCCTCCAGGAAGGCAGAAAGAGCAGGGTGAGGAATTTTTATTTTGTGTATATCTTTTGTAAAACCTTTTGCAGGAGCAAGAGTATGCTACTTTGCTCTATTCATCCCAGAAGAAAAGAAAATGTTCTGGGAGATAAAACAGCCCTTTTCTGTACTCTAAGACATCACTGTTTGAAGATGTAAGATGAGAAGTTTTCTCAAGGCTGGAAGAACCTTCTGTCCTCTTTCCAAAATGCAGAGCTCCCGACTTGTAGGGTGTTGACTTTTGAAGCTGTTCCAGTCCCTCCTCATATAAAAGCTGACTTATCATCATTTGGACTGGACATTGCTACAAGTGACAGGAAAATTTCTTATTTTCTATATGGCTAAAAGTTAAATTATTCCTATGCCAAGTGCATTTAAAAAAACAGATGACTTCTGTTTGAATCTGCTCAGAAAAAGTTCCAGTGAATTCAAAATAAGTAGAACAGGAAGATACAAAATATGAGAAATAAATGTACAATAAATGACACTTGCTACATGATTGTTTAGATTTATCTCATCCTGCATATCATCCTAATAGAAGAAATATATAATTGATATTTACACAATTGATGATTTTATAAAGACACTAAATAAGAAGAGCAAGATATCTTTTAGTCTTGAAAATAGATGTATTGCTATGTTCCCATTAATGCATTATGGATCCTAACTTAATTGCACTGAGGCCAACAGAAGAAAAATTACACAGATTTTAATAAGATAAAGGGTCTGGCCAAAACAAGTCAGACTTAGAAATACCCATCTAAATGCATCTTAGTATGATTTCCATGTTTTCAGTGCTGTTACAAAAGAGATGAAATTCATCTGTCGTCTCTTAGTGAACAGATGAATATATTGCTAATGAGCCTAATCTCATTCAAATTTCTGAAGTGAGGAGCAAATACTGAGCTCACAATTCAACCTGAGTCACCAGGCCAAGAGCAAGACAATGGGGAGGATGGCTTTTACGCTGCCTCCCCAGAGGATGCTTCACTGCCATCCCCCTAAAAACCAGAATGAGGGAAGAATGGAGAAACAGGCATGGCAGCATGTCCTCCAATCTCACCCCCAACACCACCCTCCATGAAATGCTGTCTTGGCACTGTCTTGTCTCTGAGACAAGAAGCCTCTTAGGATGTCCTCCCCAAATACTTCCCATTCTGGTCATTGAACCCCTCAGTCCCTGACAGACAGAAGCTGTACCTTGACACACATTTCCATAAGGCAGCCCTCAGCCTTCTCTCTAGTGATTCAGTAGCTACCAGTTTGTCACACGTAGAAAATGCACCATCTCACATTTGCCAAATGCAAGGTCTGAAGAAGGAAGTAACTTTTATTTTAGAAGTTTATGAGAAATACCTCCACACTGAAAAATGTGGCCACGTTTGGAATTTGCTGAGCTTGGTAACGTTCAGATGGAAAGAAGATGGAAAAATCCACTTTGCTCAGCATAATTACATCCTGATTATGGCAAAAGTGAATAGAACATGACTCAAAATGTACTGAACAATGATAAACTAACCTTTTAACTATGTGATGTAATGATAATATTTGTAATAATCCTTCCAACTGCAGAAAAAATATGTAGCTATCCAGGCAATCAAGAAGAAATCCCTTTCAACATGTAAATGGGAACTGAAATAAATGTCACTTTAAAAATTTAAAAAATATTGTCTGTTTAGTGCACTGGCCTTAACCTGTCCCCTACTCCTCTCAGAAAAGGGCAGTGGCACTGATCATAAATGGCCTGTATGTGTGTGACTGTAAGATCAGAGCACTAAAGCTGGCCAGTTTCTGTCAGCTGCTGTGGCTGCAGACACTGTTAACAACCTTGGTTGGTAACAACCTTGAAGAAGCCCTCACCAGGGGGTTTTGCACACTAGTTCATCCCCCTCAACACAAGTCAGCACTCTTCAAGGTTGTCTTGAACACACTGTGAAAGTGGGAAATAATTTTAAAAATCACTTGTGAAAGATGTAGCCCATTTCAGTTTAGAGACGAAAGGCTAAATGCTGGAATACTGCAATTCAGTGTAGTTACACTGGGTTCCAGCTCACTGCTTTACACAGGATTTAAAAATAATAATAATTATCTATTGTATGAAGACTACACAACTAGATAACAACAATGATGCATGGACACTTCAAAAGGTGAAAACCACCAGGATGGATGCTTATAATTCTGTCCAGTTGAGGAACATGGTGTTTCCTATACATTCAAGGAGTCTAATTATTACTATTCATGGGAGATAACTTTTACACCTCATCACAAGTCTGTGCTGCACCATTAGCAATATATTTACAGGCATTAATGTTTCCAGATTGAAATCTTATCTGACAAATTATCAGCCTCGACAAATTTAAATTATATCAACTCAGCTTCCAATAGCAGCAAGCTTGGCCTTATGCCTAAAAAGACCAAAAACCTAAGCTAATCAGGAAAGTCTGTCTGTTTTCCTCTCTGTTGCTAGGGTTGTGCGAATACGGAAGGGTGGCAAGTCTTTTAAACTGCTTTTATCTCCCACTGGCATGTAATTAGCTCCCGGTACTTGTCCTAAAAGCCCCTTGCTTTTGGCAGAGGTGCCCAGACCTGGCTGTGACGAGGGAAGGAGAGCCAGGTCCTGCTGGGGCCGCCCCCTAGGACTGGGTGTGCAGACAGGAACGGCGTGTCAGCGTGTGGTTTTGTGTGTGTGTCCTCTGCCCCTCAAGATCGGTCCCGGGGTTCCGTTTGGCTCTGGCCCCCCAAAATTAGCTGTAGGACCCCCGGGCACCTGCGCATCACAGGACATCCTGATCCCGCAAAGTCCCCCACCCGTACAGGAATACTAACCTGGTGATAATGTAAGGACCAAAACAGATCACGAACGACCCTATAAAAATACTGATTTTCTTGGTAGCCCGCTGCCTCCTCCTTTTCTGCTCGTTCAGACAGCGCTGCTTCACACTACGGAAGGAAAAGAGTAGTAAGGGTGTTAAGGCAGGAAGGGAGGAGGTGACACGAGAGCCCAAGGGAGAGGGGAAGAACCCTCTCCACGCCCGAAAGCCCCTGCGCCCGGGAAGGGAAAGGGAGAGGAAGGGCAGCCCCGAGGGGAGGAGGGCAGCGTCCCGGGGGGAGAGGAAGGCAATCCCCTCGGGGAGAGGAGGGCAGCCCGGAGGGAAGGAGGATAGCCCCAGCCCCGCCGAGCCTCGGGACGATCGCACTCAATAAAGCAGTGACTCCCGCCTGAAGGGAGCTCAGGCCAGTGGGATAAGCCGGAGAGCCCGATTAGCATTTAAACAGAGAAGGCTACAAATGCATGTCACCGTTCCTGGCACCGTAAGCAGCGTGTGAAACTAGAGGCAGGAGCGCCTGCCCTGTGGCCGGGGCAGGCAGGAAAGGGTGCTGGAGAGGCGGGATACCGTTTCCACCCGGGGTAACTACCGCGAGTGACCGGGGGCTGGGAATCCGAACGCGCACGCATTACCTGGGGTGGATATCCACCAGCAAAACCAGAGTCTGCATGGTAATAATGTCTATCCGCTTGCAGTGGAACCGGGCAACTTTCAACACCTTTAAATAGGTGAAACACAAGATCACCAGAGACAGCATGAAACTGGTGGAGTGAAAGACAATGGTGAACACTGTAAACCTTCTCCTCTCCGTCTCTTCCTTCAGGTGTAAGGTGCAAGAGGCGTAAACGCTGTTGTAATCTACCCATGAGTAAAACAAGGATACCAAGGGGAACGTGAGGGAGTGGAGCCACGAGTAGCCCATCAGTATCACAGCGTCCTTATACCGCATCTTGCTGGTGTAGCTTAGGGGGAACACCACGGCAATCCATTTGTCGATGCTGAGCGCTGCCATGCTCAGCATCGTGTTGGAAGTCAGGAAAGTTTCCAGGAAACCCACCGCCTTGCAGACGCAGCCCCCGAGGGGTTGCTGGCTCCTCAAGATGCCCAGCAGGGTAAAAGGCATGTTCAGAACGGTGAGAAGCAGGTTGCAGAAGGATAAGTTCACCAGGAAAACCCCGGCGACCTGCTTGCGGATCTCCGTACTGTAGACGAAGCATAGCAGCACCAGAAGGTTGGAGAGCAGAGAGACGACCAGAACCAGCACGAGGAGCAGCGCCAGCAGCACGCCTGCCAAGTCCATCTCTCAGCGGGTCCCCTGGAGCGGGCGAGGACAGGAAGAAGGGGGCACCCGTGCCGGCACCGCAGCCTCGCCTGCCGCCCAACGCGGCCGCCCGCGCATGGTGCCGGCGGCGGGGCCGGGGGCAGCGCCGGGGGCAGCGAGAGGGACAGGGGCGGGCAGCGGAGTCGAANCGGGATGAGCGGGGCCGGGGGGCCGGGAAGAGCGGGGCCGGAGGCGCGGCGCTCGCCGGGCGCTGTCCGCGGTGCTGAAGCGGGCGCTGCCCCGACGGCCGCCCCGCTCTGGCTTCAAGCCGCGGAGCGCGGCCCCCCCAGCGCCCGAGCCCGCGCCCCCTCCATGCCCCGCCGCAGCTCCGCTCCGCCGGGCGCACGGCCTCCGCAGGCTCTGAGCATCTTCCCCCGCTGCCCAGCCCCTCAAATACTCCAGCCGCGGAGCCTCCCGCAGCGACTCATGCGCAGACGAGCGGCTGCGAGGCACAGGCTCCGCCAGGGATCGCGGCGTCGGGCTGATCCACTCCCGGATCGCAGGCGAGAGCAGCAGGAAGCCCAACTTTCCGCTAGTGTGCAGCTCAGGAAGAATCAGACCTGGAGAAGTGTTACTGATAGTTTGATCCCTGCGCTGTGCTCAGGCACACCCTGAGTGCTCCAGGTGTATCTGGCGCTCCTGACACCTGGTCAAAATCTGGTGTCTGTGCCCCTTGGCAGGCTTTCCCCCCTTCCATCTGAGGGATTGCTTGCCCTTTTCCCCCTACAATGCTTGCTATGATTGCCCTCTGGGTATTCAGATCGGCACACTGCTAGCCAGTGAGGGATGTTTCTCGCTTACAGACTCCACTTCGAGTGCTTGGACTCACTAGTTGAACAAGTACCCACGTTAGGGTGATGCTGGCACACTGTGGAAAACTGAAGTCTCTATCATTTTCCAGTCACACTGATAACACGGTAGTGTGGTGGTCAGACCAGTTTTCTCTGTTATCACATACTGGTAAAAGCTGAAGACAGACAAGAAAGAGAACAGAAGTTCCCCCCTGCAGCTGTCAGAAATGTGGATCACGTGGCTAATTCCCACAAATGTTGTGAATCTTTGTCTTAGATTAAAAAAAA